>JAJONR010003382.1:0-60509 GCA_029582245.1 Solanum etuberosum | reverse complement strand
GATAAAGCTAGACTTAGACTTATACTTAAACACCCAAAATATTAGACACTTAAGAACCATGATAAACGATATAAATGAAATAATCCGCAAAACTACCACAGAACAAGAATTTTACCAAAAAACTTTTAATCAAATATGATAAAAATTATAAGAAAGCTAATCGAACCAGGTTAGTCCCTATCCTTCTCTTTATATATGTGTTGTTTATTCTATTATTTTTTCTTAAATATGTATATGTTATCATCTTCTCTGTTTATTTATTGACGTGAGATTTACTTAATCGTTGTATATTTTTGTGTTATTGATATCGTGTTTGTATTTCCTTGTCGCTTAGTCAGGTTTGAACATTAAGGTCCAGGGCATGAAGAGTTCACCAGGGACCTGTGTTTTCTAAACATGATTAATATTTTTCTTTTAAGGATTGTGTTATCTTTTATTTATCCATTTTGGTCTTTAATATTTTGCATTAAAGGCTCTCTCTCTATATATATTTATATATATTTATATAATAACTTGGAGATCATGTAAAGGGGGAGGGGATCATTATGTACTACCTGACCTTAAGTGTGTTATTATTGAGTTGTATTTTTGCACCTTAGTAAAGCATGCTTACAAATTTTTGTCTGATCATATGAAGAAGGCTACTGACATCATGCTTAAGGTTCTAATTTGACATGTGGCCTTCGTTAGATGTTTATAAAAACTAGTTGCCTAATTTAAGTATTTATCTACTGCCAACATGCTTATTATTCAATGTAAGTAGAAGAGAATGTTAATCAATTTCTGATTACTTCCCTTTTTAGGTTGTTGTAGAACTTCTCCCACTCTACTGTTTTTGATATTTTCGAAGCTCACAATCTTTGTTGACTTTGGTGGTTGAAATAATAAATAAAATGAGTCCCAATTAAGGCATTTCAACTGGTTTTTCTTTTTGGAGTAGTAGAAAAAAAAGATAAACTTTTGCAGGCTTCTTTTGTTTGTATATTTGTGATGACGAGAAGATGTATGCATCATTGGTAATAGTTGAGACATCTGCCTTATGTACTGACAAAACTAGGCTACTGTCTCAACTTCATGGGCTATGTTCTTGGGTTTAAGTATTTTCATTTGAGTGTGTTGGTTTAATTTTCTAATTTACTATCATTGACAGAAGATCTTGTGATTATGCAGGCAAAATTTTTGTTTATGGTATTACAAGTTGTGGTAAGACGCACACTATGTATGTAAGCTACTCATTTTGAATATCTCATTTTTTCTTGAATTTGAGAGAAGCATTGTTGACTTCTCCTTTTTGTGACTTGCTTATAGAGAAAGTATATCTTACTATAGAAACCAAAAATTTACAAAGGAATGTAGTTACATTTAAAATGAAAAAAATAAAAAAACATTTATGTGTAAGATGCTTGAGAGAAAAGACAAGTAAGGAAACTATTATTAGCCCTATTTTGGTGCTCTTAAGTGAAATGTGTCATTTTAAACCTTTCCAAAACCTATTAATGTTACTATCCTAAAAAAAAGTGTCACACCCCGAGGCTACCCCCTTGACATAAACACGGGACCTAGAATCATGAGTGACCCCAAGCTAACCCTAAACCTGGCATATCATAAGCATACTAAAACAACTGAATAAAGAGATACAACGCGGAAGCTTAAAACAATAATTAACTGAAAGATGGGGAATACCCAATTATGATTTGAACATATATAAAGTATTATGAGTTTGGTGATACTGAACAATCACTTAAAAACTAAAGCTGAGTCTAGTACTATGTCTGAAAAAAGCCTCTACTGACTAGAATTGCTGGGACATGCCCCCAGCCAATCCTAGCAAAACTGAAACTAAAATGAAAGACTAAATATGAAATAAACATGTCTATTGTCCTCGAAGTATGAGGACTCACCACTGAAGCTGCTGAAGTGCAGATAGGAAACCCATCTATGCGTGATCTGGATGCTGAATACCTGAACCTACATTATGAAAGGATGTAGCACAGAGTATGTGTCAGTACTTGGAATGTACTGAGCATGCAGGATATAGAATCTAGCTAAACAAAATACATAAATTGAACAAAGCATACTGAGGAATGATATAATCTGAACTGAATGTAAATGCTGGAATATACTGATGACTGAGCTAACTGCAATGACCAAGTACTAATCCTGAACATGACATACTGAGACTGAATGCTGAGGTATAACTGAAAACCTGGTCAAATTATCTAAATTCTGACTGTGGGAGCTACTATTAACCGACATAAAACCACGTGAGCTAAACGTGGAGTCCGATGTATACGCCACATCGAGAGGACCCAATATACCTTGCCAGGGGTATAAAGGCATGACTGGCGTGATCACTAAATCTGATGCTCACAGAGGGGAATTATAAACCTATGGGGGTACGTAGTTCTGGGACTATGAGGGTACGCTGAACCCTAGTCCAACTCGGTGCTAAGCCTACTCCCAACTGGAAATGTGTATAAACAACATAACTAAAATTCTGGATAGCTCAATGTTATGATATGCAAATCTGAGAATGCCACATTTAAATACTGACACTGAAACATTTGAAACTGGAGCATGTATATCTGTTTAACTGACCTAGCAAATGTAACCCATGAACTAAGAGAATCTACACAACTAGGGTTCTGAGTTTCATACAAGGAACTAAGCAACGAATTTACGAAAACATGATATTCTGATTAGGAACACTATAACAGCTAATTCACAACAATTCTCCAAGGTTTTAGAAACCCTAGGTCTAAACATGATATCGAGAATCAAGAATCAGACTGAATTCTAGGGACCTAGTGGATGAAAGGAACCCACTAGTGAAATCCCACATACCTGGTGACAAAATTTACAGAGAAATCTTTTGATTTCGGGGCTGGAACTGAAGAAAACCTACTGCGTTCTTGAGGGAAAACTGGTCGACTCTTTCTCCTCTTTTGTTCTAAGTTTTGATGAATTTTGGTGAATGAATCACTTAGGGTAAGTTCTGACTAGAATATTAGGCTTAAACTGAGTAAAACATCTTAGTTTAGGGGTTAAATGACGTAGTTTAGATGTCCAACGTATAGGGAAAATACCAAAACGACCCCAACTTAAAATCTGTCGGGGCCTTCTACGGACCTGACCGACGGATCGTGGACTGACCGACTGTCCGTCCTGGCAGGCGTCGTTTGGCGTCTGGGACTAAGTCCTGAGGACCAAGATCCATGGACCTGGACCACGAACCATGGTCCCACCTACGGTCTGTAGGTCTAGTTTTTTCTGGGTAGTTCTGGGTTGCCAGCCACGGACCCTATCTACGGTCCGTGGTTCAGCCCACGAGCCGTGGTTTGGCCTCGTCGGTGGCACCAGCAACTTCTGAAATTCTTCATTTTTTGTCCTTTTCAAATCTGGGGTGTCACATTGTCTCCTCCTTGGGAATATTCATCCTCGAATGAAGCCTAAACTAGCTTAGTATGGAGGGAAAAAGCTGCAATCCCTACCACTAAGTACTAGAAACTAATATCTAACCAAACTAAGTTCCAAGAACATGCAAATACGTTGAAAATTCAAGAACAATTGAAGGAACATGATACTAAGACTGAATATACACAAGAGTAAACTGAGAGACTGGAGAGGAACTATTACCTCAAGCTGAAATGGAATCGGAAGGAAAGAGATGAGGATACTTGGCCTTCATGGCTGCTTCTGCTTCCCAAGTAGCTCCCTCTACGGACTGACTCCTCCACAAGACCTTTACTGAAGTAACTTTTTTATTTCTCAACCTTCGAACCTGACGATCAAGAATTTACACTGGATCCTCTTCGTAAGTGAGGCTATCTTTCACAGCCGCACTCTCTAATGGTACAGTAGATGCCGGATCACCCACACACTTCTTCAACAAGGAAATGTGAAAGACTAGATGAACCGCTGCTAGTTCTGTTGGCATCTCTAACTCGTAAGCCACATTACCAACCCTTTTCAGGATTTTGTAAGGACCTACATATCTAGGACTGGGCTTCCCTTTCTTGCCAAATCTCATCACCCCCTTCATAGGTGGCACCTTTAGGAAAACCCAATCATATATTTCGAACTCTAAGTCCCTTCTCCTCACATCTGCATAGGACTTCTGATGACTCTGAGCAGTCTTAAGTCTATCTCTGATGAGCTAAACTTTTTCCATAGCTTCATGAACTGAATGTGGCCCAATCAATGCTGCTTCACCTACTTCAAACCAACACCTTGGAGATCTACATCTACGCCCATATAATGCCTCATAAGGGGCCATCTGAATGCTGGAATGATAACTATTATTATAGGCGAACTCTATGAGAGGTAGGTGATCCTCCCAACTGCCCTTGAAATTGATCACACAAGCTCTCAACATGTCCTCTAAGGTCTGAATGGTATGCTCTGCATGACCATCCATCTGTGGATGAAATGCTGTGCTGAGATTTACCTGAGTACCAAGACCTTTGTGAAATGATTTCCAGAAATGAGAGGTAAACTGTGGACCTCTATCTGAGATGATAGACAAGGGAACTCCATGAAACCTGACTATCTCATTAATGTAGAGTTTAGCGTAATCCTCCGATGAATCTGTAGTCTTGACAGCCAAGAAGTGAGTGGACTTAGTCACTCTGTCCACTATCACCCAAATGGAGTCATGTTGTCTACAAGTAAGAGGTAAACTCGTAATGAAGTCCATATTTATCACCTCCCACTTCCATGTAGGAATGTTAATCTCTTGAGTCATACCTCCTGGTTTCTAATGTTCTACCTTAACTTTCTGACAATTGGGACACTTAGCCACAAAATCTGCTATGTTCCTCTTCATGCCATTCCACCAAAAGACTTCCCGTAGGTCACGGTACATCTTAGTGGCACCTGTATGAATGGAATACCTGGAGTTATGAGCCTCTGTAAGGATCTTCTGCCTCAACTCATCCACTTTAGGAACACACAAGCGACCCTAGTAACGAAGCACACCATCCCCCCTTGGGAGAAAACCTCTACTTTCTGCTGATGAACTGCAACTTTCAACTAAAGCAATATAGGATCACTATATTATTTTTCCTTAACATCCGCTACCAATGAAGATTCTGATTTATTCTGAACTATCACACCACCATCTGCCATGTCCATAAGACCAACTCCTAAGTGAGCAAGCCAGTGAACATATTTTGCTAATTCCTTCTTTTCTACCTCAACATGTGCTACACTACCCCTAGATAATCTGCTAAGAGCATCAGCTACTACATTGGCCTTACCGGGATGATAAAGAACATTCATATCATAGTCCTTGAGAAATTCAAGCCATCTCCTCTGAAAAAAATTCAACTCTTTCTGAGTGAACACATACTAAAGGCTCTTATGATCTGTGAATACATCAACATGAACACCATACAAATAGTGTCTCCAAATTTTAAGGGAAAATACTACGGCTGGAAGCTTGAGGTCATGAGTCGGGTAGTTCTTCTCACGAACCTTAAGTTGTCTGTAAGCATAAGTAATGAACTTATCTCGCTGCATCAACACACAACCTAGGCCAACCCTGGATGCATCACATTAGATTACATAACCATCTGAACCATCTGGTAGAGTCAATACCGGAGCTGTGGTCAACTTAGTCTTTAGTTCTGAGAAGCTCTTCTCACACTCATCTGACCACTGAAACTTGACCTTTTTCTGAGTCAACTTAGTCAATGGGGAAGCTATGGATGAAAATCCTTCAACAAATCTCCTGTAATAACCAGCCAAACCTATAAAACTTCTGATATTTTTTGGAGAGGTGGGTTTGGGCCATTGCTTCACTACCTCTATTTTCTGAGAATCCACTCGGATTCCTTCATTAGATACCACATGACCAAGGAAAGTGACAGACTGTAACTAGAATTCACATTTACTGAACTTAGCGAATAACTGGCGATCTTTGAGAGTTTGCAGAATAACTCTCAGATGAATCGCATGCTCTTCTTCACTCCAAGAATAAATGAGGATATCATCGATAAAGACGATGACGAACAAGTCCAAATACTGTTCGAACACCCTGTTCATTAAGTCCATGAAAGCTTCAGGAGCATTTGTTAATCCAAAAGACATAACTATAAATTCATAATGACCATACCGAGTTCTAAAAGCTGTCTTCGGAATGTCACTATCTCTGACTCTGAGTTAATGATAGCCGGATCTGAGGTCTATCTAAGAAAAGCAACTAGCACCTGAAGTTGGTCGAACATGTCATCAATCCTGGGGATGGGATACTTATTCTTGATTGTGACTTTGTTCAACTACCGATAGTCAATGCACATTTTGAGAGAACCATCTTTCTTTTTCACGAACAACATTGGAGCACCCCATTGAGAGATACTAGGTCTGATGAAGCCCTTATCTAGAAGGTCTTTCAACTGCTCTTTCAGTTCCTTGAGTTTGGCTGGAGCCATTCTGTAAGGAGGAATCGAAAGAGGCTGGGTATCCGGAAGGAAATCTATTCCGAAGTCAATTTCCCTTTCGGGAGGAACTCTGGGAAGATCTTATAGAAATATTTCTGGAAACTCATTTACTACTGGAACTGACTCTTGAATTGGGGTTTTGGAGTTTGAATCCTTAACCTGAACAAGATGATAGATATACCCTTTGGAAATCATCTTTCTGGCCTTATGGTAAGAAATGAATCGACCCATAGGCACTGAGCTACTACCCTTCCATTCTAAGACTGGTTCGTTTGGAAACTGGAACCGAACGATCCTTGTTCTACAATCGACGGAGGCATAAAAAGAATGTAACCAATCCATGCCCATAATGATCAAAATCTACCATTTCTAACTCTACAAGATCTGCTGATGTGACTTTCTGAGAAAGTGTGACAGGGCAATTTCTGTATACCCGTCTAGCTATAACTGGGTCACCAACTGGAGTAGTGACTGAGAAGGGTTCTGAAGGAATTTCTGGACTGACACCGAAACCTACTGCTATATATAGAGTTACAAAAGACAGTGTCACCCCTGGATCTAACAATGCATAAACATCTAAATGAAAGACTCACAACGTACCAATGACCACTTCAGGAGAACCTTCCTGATTCTGGCGAGCCTGGAGAGCATACAATCTGTTCTGGCGCTGACCGCAACCTGTACCAGATGAAACACCCTGCTGAGTAGCGCAACCTGCTAGTGCTATAGACTGAGCCCTATTGTTGTTACCTCCTTGCCCTTGCCTGGCAGAAGGGAAATCCCTCAACCTATGGCCAGACTGACCACACCCAAAGCACCCTTCCTTTCTTGTAAGACACTCGCCTGGATGGCTCTTACCACACTTTGGACAAGTTGGGAAAGTCCTATTACCTGAATCACTCCCCTGAGACATAGAACCTGATGCCCTACCTTTCTAATCCTGTCGAAACCTGGGGGAGGAGCACTAGCTGATAAAGGTGCTGGGGCTGTAGACCTCTGCTGAAACTATGAGCGATTTCCACCACCCAATTTCTGCTGAGAGTACTCATAGTTACCTGTTCTAACGTTCTTGTTTTCCCTTAGCCATTTCCATAAGCTTATCTCCCTCAACCTGCTGAGCATGAGTCATGAGCCTGGAGATATTCATATCCTCTAACAACATTGTGTTCCTGCACTCTGTCATCACTAAGTCGGATACCCCAAACAGAAACTTACTCATTTGTTCCCTCGAATCAGCAACCATATGTGGAGCATACCTTGAGAGTTGAGTGAACTTCAGCCTGTACTCCTGGACTGACATTATACCTTGCCTCAAATTCATAAACTCCTGAGCATTAGCCTCTCTTAACTCCCTCGGGAAGAACCTATCCATAAAAGCTCCAGTAAAACACTCCCAAGTCATAGGAGCTGCATTCGTACACCTGTTTTCTTTCCACTGAGTGAACCAAATGTGAGCCACAACCTTAAGCTGGTAGAATGCCAACTCTACCCTATCATTATTAGTTACTTGCATCACTCCAAAGATCTTCTTGACCTCATCAATGAAATTTTGTGGGTCCTCACCAACCTGCGACCCTAGAAACTCTTAAGGATACATTCAAATGAAATCTAGAACCCTGGCTGCTGTTGATCCAATATTAGCATTTGCTGGAGCTGGAGCATGCTGATTGGCCACACTCTGCGCCAAAAGTTGGATCGCATTACGAAACTCTTCATTCAATACCTCATGGTCTGGGACTGGAGAACTACAATATCATTGCGTGCATTACCATTCCTTGCGTAAGCCGTACGAGGAGGCATAATTTGAAATGCATAACGATGAATTAGAAAGGAAATCATACACACACACAATTAGATTAGCTAGAAAGTCAAGTTTTTCCTAAAACACTTCGTAGCCTCCCTCTCATTAGATGTGGTGCATTTCATACCCATGAAAGAGACTCTACTTAGTGTGACTTTCAGACATCCTAGGACTCTTGAACCTAATGCTCTGATACCAAGTTTGTCACGCCCCGAGGCTACCCCATTGATGTAAATACGGGACCTAGGATCAAGAGTGACCCCAAGCCAACCCTGAAGCTGGCATATCATAAGCATACTAAAATAACTAAATAAAGAGATACTATGTGGAAGCTTAAAACAATAATTAACAGAAAGATGGGGAATACCCAATACTGATCTGAACATATATAAAGTACTATGAGTTTAGTGATACTGAACAATCACTCAAAAACTAAAGCTGAGTCTAGTACTAAGTCTTAAAAAAAGCCTCTACTGACTAGAATTGCTGGGACATGCCCCCAGCTAATCCTAGCAAAACTGAAACTGAAATGAAAGACTGAATACATAATAAACATGTCTATTGTCCTCCAAGTATGAGGACTCACCACTAAAGCTACTGAAGTGCGGATCGGGAACCGATCTATACGCGATCTGGATGCTGAACACATGAACCTACATCATGAAAGGATGTAGCACAGAGTATGCGTCAGTACTTGGTATGTACTAAGCATGCAGGATATAAAATATAACTAAACAAAATACATAAACTGAACAAAGCATACTGAGCAATGATATAATCTGAACTGACTGTAAATGCTGGAATATACTAAAGACTGAGCTAAATGCAATGACCAAGTACTATTCATGAACATGACATACTGAGACTGAATGCTGAGGTATAACTGAAAACCTGGTCAAATGCACTAAATTCTAACTGTGGGAGCTACTATTAGCCGACATAAAAGTACGTGAGCTAAATGTGGAGTCCGATGTATACTCCCCATCGAGAGGACCCAATATACCTTGCCAGGGGTATAAAGGCATTACTGGCGTGATCACTAAATTTGATGCCCACAGAGGGGACTTATAAACCTATCGAGTCACGTAGTTCTGAGACTATGAGGGTACACTGAACACTAGTCTAACTCGGTGCTAAGCCTACTCCCAACTGGAAATGTGTATAAAAAACATAACTAAAATTCTGGATAGCTCAATGTTCTGACATGCAAATCTGAGAATGCCACATTTAAATACTGACAATGAAACATTCGAAACCGGAGCATGTATATCTTTTTAACTGACCTAGCAAGTGTAATTCATGAACTAAGAGAATCTACACAACTAGGGTTCTGAGTTTCATACAAGGAACTAAGCAACAAATTTACGAAAACATGATATTCTGATAAGGAACACTATAACAACTAATTCACAACAATACTCAAAGGTTTAAGAAACCCTAGGTCTAAACATGATATCGAGAATTTTCACGACCCAGGGGTACCCCCTAGATATAACAAGGTGTATTCAACCCCGAAAGGTCTCATACAAGTCCCTTAGCATATCATAACATAAATCATTAGAAATGATGTGGAATTTAAAACATTATCCATACAATCGAAGTCTTTTATAAAAGCAAGCGGAAGTCTAGACTTGTCTCATTTATAGCCATCTAATACAATCTTTGAATCAAATAGGGATACCGCCCTTACAACATAGTTCAACAATGAAATAACTAGAAAGGAACTACAAATTACTCGTGCATCCTTGATTCTTGAGGACTCACCACAAGCTAGGAGAATAGTCAAATCAAGCTTGAACCACTAGAAGATCACCTTAAGAACTGGAGCCTACACTTATAGAAAAATGTAGAAAATATGGTTTAGCACAAAAATGCACTAAGTATGATAGCCATGCATAAAAACCTTGAAAACATGCTAAAAAGGACCTTTTAGTTGAAAAGCATGCACTTTACCAAGCTTGAGAACCATCATGCACATTAGTGTAAAAGCATAAGTCATAAGCATATTCAACACATAGACCATCATAGCATAACAAAACCATCTCATGAGAAACCTTAAATTATACTTGTGCAATGCATATATAAAGATCCCATAATCCCATCTACACTAATTACCACTTTTAGGCCACCATAATCATACTTATCATTCTTTGATCTCATCCTTTGTTAATTCTCATAAACAAGGAAACATTAACATTTAGTAAGACATATCAAGGAAAGCAACTCATAGCAACAATCCACATTAAGCATACTTCATTTGATAACCATCATAACATAAAAGGAACACACCATAACTACTCTCAAAGCCTACTTGTGCAATGCAAGGATGAAGTCCCATACCCCCACCCACACTAAGTAGTGCATCTTGAGGAGCCATAGTTCATAACCATTTATTGTGGTGGTAAGCCTTAACCGACATAGACCATGTGAGCTAAACATGGAATTCGGTGTTACCCACACCGAAAAGGGTTTGTCTAATTGCCTAAGGTAGAACCGGTAACATTTAGCTTCAGTGGATCCACTAGCTAATAACCTATGAGGGCACTTAGTTATGGGATAAGGAGATTGCTACTAGATACCCCGCCTCAACTAAAGTATGGGCATCCATCTCAAGAGATTGCTACTAGAAACCCCGCCTCAACTCACGTATAAGTTTCCATCTCAATCAATATCCACTCGGTGCTTAGCATTATTCCCCACAGAGTACTTAAAATTTCATTACTTTAGTTCATTATTATGGAAGAAATGGGATATGGAGATTGCTACTAGATACCCCGCCTTAACTCACGTATGGGCATCCATCTCCATCCCACATCATTTATAAGATAGCTCATAGATTCAATAGGTGAGAATAGCCTTTCGACCTAAGAATCCCATATTGTGAGAAAACCTTTCACAACATGTCATCTTCATTCACAAATGTATAATCCAGAATAGGCTTTCAATCAAAACATCATCATTATCATAATCATAGAAACTTAATTCATACATAATTCATAAGTGTGTGTATGTGAGAATAGCCTTTCAACAACACCACAATTTCATCATAGTCATAATCACATTACTCTCAAAGTGTTCATAAAGCATATACATAAATATCATAATCATGCATAATTCTCATAAATTGCCCTTCAAGGACCATAGATCATGATTCATCAACTCATCTAGAATTACTACATTAGACATGGATAATAACATAATTCAAGTAATTAATTCATTACATTCATAATTCTATAACATTCTACTTGCATCAATCCATACCCACACTTTAAGATCCAATTTGAGAAAATAGGGTAATTCGTGGATTCTTATGGAATTCAACTTAAAATCATGTAAAATCATCAATATATCCATAAACAAACATAATTCAACCTTTAAAAATGAAATTGAAAGGAATCCATGAGATTGAAGTCAAACCCTAACTTTTGGGTTTTCTAACTTTGAGATTGGGGTTTTTTGAAGGGGCTCTATGGGTGAAGGCTACCCATAGATGAAGAGCTACCATAACTTAATCTACAATGCCAAGGAATTTGGTGTGAAAAAACCTTTCTTCTTGAACCCTAGCTTCAACCTCCTTCTTCTTCTTCTTGAAGTTCTAGAGAGAGAAATAATTTGGGAGGATGAACTTTGGGGTTTTCTTTTGAATTCTAGGGAGAATGACTTAATTTGGAGTATTTTTAGAGTAAAAGGCTTATATACTTTACTAGATGAGGAGTAAAACGACGTAGTATCGAATTAGGAAAATAACAAAAGACCCCTAAGACCTCCCACCTATAAATCTGGACTGCTGCACGCTGAGGCTCGGGAAGGGCACTTGGCGACTCGCCAAATGTTCCCTCAGCTCGCCTAATTTTCAGTGAGTTAACTTGGGGGCTAAGTCGACTTAGGCGATGGGGGAGTCAGCTTTGGCGACTCACCGACCGGAATGGCGAGCCCGACATTGCTCGCCTAAAGTTATAGAATGCAGTTAATCAGGGATCAAGCAAAAATGTGAGGAGGCTCCAATTGGTGGATCGCCAAGTCGACTCGGTAGATCGCCTAGTCGACTATAACTAGAAATTTTCCCTTCTCTAAATCTGGGGTGTTACAATATCTCCCCCTTGGGATCATTCGTCCTCGAATGATGCTTTAGACACCTTACGGAAGTTAAGACTCAAGACTAGCAACCCATCATGCATACAACATCAAAATAATGCACAATTCAAAGGAGGAAACTTCAATTCCATCTCAAATATAATCAATGCAGCATAAGGAAGTAAGAGTTACATCTAACAACCTATTATGCATGAAAACTCAACATTTCACATATTCATAGCAGGAACTACCTTCTCCAACTAAAATCATGCTCAACACAATAACATGGAACCAATATGCAATTACTCTCGAAAGCATAGTAAAGCATGTTCGACAATTCATCTCATGAAGCATACAGGCAACTCATACTAAATGCACAACAACATGAGGAAAACATAAATCATGAAATCTCATTTTCTTACTAATCATGAACGTCTCAAGAACATGCATAATATCAGGAGATCATGAAAATTTCTAAAACACACATGACTCCAAAACATAAAACAAGCCAAAAAGGAACTCTTTGTCTCAAGCTAGAATAGTAATAGAAGAAAGAGATGAGGTCGGGACTTTCAACAATCTTACTTTTTAAGCACACCATCTCACCCTTGGTAGTAATCCCCTACTAATTCCTCAAGTACCACTTCTTTCAATCAATCCCGAAGTCATAACCTAAAAACTCATAATAACCATATCGGGTTCTAAATCAATAGAGGTCTAACCAATTGCAACCAATCCCTTCCAAGGATAACATCAAAGTCTAATAAGTAGCATCTGAATCTAATAAAACATTTACATCTATATGGAAACTTTCAACTTACCGGTGTCTTCATCCGGAGAGCCTTCTTGGTCCTTTCTAGACTGGAGTGCATAGAAGCGACTATGCTTTGGAGCATTGGGATCCGGATAGTAAGAGAAGCTACCTTGGCCTCTCTTCCTTTAACCATGAGCATCGGGCAATCCCTCATCTTGTGACCTCTCTTTCCACACCCAAAGCAACCATCCGTGCCGGCTAGGCACTTACCCGCATGTTTTTTCCACATTTGGCACATGTAGATCTTTCAAAAGAAGAACCGCCTCCATTTTCTTCTTGAGATTTAGGGTTAGACACCCTATCCTTGTTGACCCTTGGGGAAGCATTGGAGGAACTTTGGTTGGAGAACCTTTTTTTGGATCTTGATTGACCTTGTTCATCAGACCTAGCATTAGAGAAGTTCCCATCACTGGTCCTAGCTCTCTTCACTTCCCTATTCTTTTCCTTAAGCTTTAATTCCTCAATTTGTTGGGCATGAACCATGAGACGTGAGATATCTATATCATGATGGAGCATTACCGAATGACATTCTTTTACTATCAAGTCAGACACACCCGTCAAAAACCTACTCATCTCATCCCTTGAATTCATCACCAAAGTTGGGGCATACTTGGACAATTGAGTGAAATTTAGTGCATACTTTTTCACGCTCATGCTTCCTTGTCGAAGGTTAATGAACTCTTCCAATTTATCTTCTCTCAACTCTCGGGGAAAGAACCTATCAAGAAATGCTGATTTAAACACTTCCCACTCTATGGGATCCGCTCCTACCGGCCTATTGTTCTTCCATTGATTATACCATACTTGAGCAACGCTTTTTAATTGGTAAGAGGCTAACTCCGCTTTCTTTACCGAAGTCACCCCCATGATATCTAGAAACTTGTAAACTTCATCCACAAATTCTTGAGGATCCTCCTCCACTTTGGAGCCATGAAATTCGGGAGGGTTCATTCTAGCAAAATCCCTAACCCTCGAAGCAGCCGAATTCACATTCACCAGAGCTACAACTTCTCTATTGGCTTGAGCCGTCACGACTTGAGCCAACATTTGGATAGCCGACCTAAACTCCACATTAGTAACATTCTCCACCATGGGATCAACCGGATCTTGATTATCTTGAGGAGGAGCTCCTTGATTCACATTGTCACCCTCCATTTTTCTAGCGTTAGACCTTCGTGTATTAATATACTAAAGACACAAGGGAAGGCTTAGGAGAGAGACTTTATAGAGTTAAAATCTATAGCACAACTTAGGAGTAATGAATGAAGTGTAGTTTCCTAATAATCTTGTAGCCTCTCATTCATGAATGTGGCGCGCTTCACACTATAAACAAGACTCTACTAGACGTGGCTTATGAGACCTCATCCTAGAATCATTCTAAACATTGTGCTCTGATTACCAAGTTTGTCACAACCCAGGGGTACCCCCTAGATATAACAAGGCGTATTCAACCCTGAAAGGTCTCATACAAGCCCCTTAACATATCATAACATAAAGCAATAAAAATGATGCGTAATTTAAAACTTTATCCATACAATCGAAGTCTTTTATAAAAGAAATTGGAAGTCTAGACTTGTCTCATTATAGCCATCTAATACAATCTTTGAATCAAATAGGGACACCACCGTTAAAAAATAGTTCAACAATGAAATAACTAGAAAGGAACTACAAATGACTCGTGAATCCTCGATTCTTGAGGACTCACCACAATCTAGGAGAATAGTCGATCCAAGCTTGAACCACTAGAAGATCACGTTAAGAACCGGAGCCTACACTTATAGAAAAATGTAGAAAATATGGTTTAGCACAAAAATGTACCAAGTATTATAGCCATGCGTAAAAACCTTGAAAACAGGCTAAAAAGGATCTTTTAGTTGAAAAGTATGCACTTTACCAAGTTTCAGAACCATCATGCACATTAGTGTAAAAGCATAAGTCATAAGCATATTCAACACATAGACCATCATACCATAATAGAACCATCTCATGAGTAACCCTAAGTTATACTTGTGCAATGCACAGATAAAGATCACATAATCCCATCTACACTAAGTACAACTTTTAGGCCACCATAATCATACTTACCATTCTTTGATTTCATCCTTTGTTAATTCTTATAAACAAGGAAACATTCACATTTAGTAAGTCATATCAAGGAAAACAACTCATAGCAACAATCCATATTAAGCATACTTCAATTCATAACTATCATAACAGAAAAGGAACACACCATAACTACTCTCAAAGCCTACTTGTGCAATGCATGGATGAAGTCCCATACCCCCACCCACACTAAGTAGTGCTTCTTGAGGAGCCATAGTTCATAACCATTTATTGTGGGGGTAAGCCTTAACCGACATAGACCATGTGAGCTAAACATGGAATCCGGTGTTACCCACACCTAAAAGGGTTTGTCTACTTGCCTAAGGTAGAACCGGTAACATTTAGCTTAGGTGGATCCACTAGCTAATAACCTATGAGGGAACATAGTTATGGGATAAGGAGATTGCTACTAGATACCCCGCCTCAACTCACGTATGGGCATCCATCTCAAGTGATTGCTACTAGAAACCCCGCCTCAACTCACGTATGAGTTTCCATCTCAATCAATATCCACTCGGTGCTTAGCATTATTCCCCACAGAGTACTTAACATTTCATTACTTTAGTTCATTATTATGGAAGAAATGGGATACGGAGATTGCTACTAGATACCCCGCCTCAACTCACGTATGGACATCCATCTCCATCCCACATCATTCATAAGATAGCTCATAGATTCAATAGGTGAGAAGAGCCTTTCAACCTAAGAATCCCCATATTGTGAGAAAACCTTTCATAACATGTCATCTTCATTCACAAGTGTATAATCCAGAATAGCCTTTCAATCAACACATCATCATTATCATAATTATAGAAACTTCATTCATAAGTGTGAGTATGTGAGAATAGCCTTTCAAAAACACCACAATTTCATCATAGTCATAATCACATTACTCTCAAAGTGTTCATAAAGCATATACATAAATCTCATAATCATGCATAATTCTCATAAATTCCCCTTCAAGGACCATAGATCATGATTCATCAACACATCTAGAATTACTACATTATACATGGATAATAACATAATTCAAGTAATTAATTTATTACATTCATAATTCTATAACCTTCTACTTGCATCAATCCATACCCACACCTTAAGATCCAATTTGAGAATATAGGGTAATTCATGGATTCTTGAGGAATTCAACTTAAAATCATGTAAAATCATCAATATATCCATAAACAAACATAATTCAACCTTTAAAAATGAAATTGAAAGGAATCCATGAGATTGAAGTTAAACCCAAACTTTTGGGTTTTCTAACTTTGAAATTGGGGGGTTTTGAAGGGGCTCTATGGGTGAAGGCTACCCATAGATGAAGAGCTACCATACCTTAATCTACAATTCCCAAGGAATTTGGTGTGAAAAAGCCTTGCTTCTTGAACCCCAGCTTCAACCTCTTCCTCCTTCTTCTTCTTCTTCTTTAAGTTCTATAAAGAGAAATAATTTGGGAGGATGAACTTTGGGGTTTTCTTTTGGATTCTAGGGAGAATGACTTAATTTCGGGAATTTTGAGAGTAGAAGTCTTATATACTTTATTAGATGAGGAGTAAAACGACGTAGTATCGAATTAGAAAAATAACAAAAGACCCCTAAGACCTCCAACCTATAAATCTGGGTTGTTGCACGCTGAGGCTCGCCAAGGGCAATTGGCGACTCGCCAAATGTGCCCTCCGCTCGTCTAATTTTACAGTGAGTTGACTTGGGGGCTAAGTCAACTTAGGTGATGGGGGAGTCGACTTCGGTGGCTCGCCGATCGGAATGGTGAGCCCGACTTTACTTGCCTAAAGTTACAAAATGCAGGACATTAGGGATCAAGCCAAAAGGCGAGGAGGCTCCACTTGGCGGATCGCCAAGTCGACTCGGCAGATCGCCTAGTAGACTATAACTAGAAAATTTCCCCTTCTCTAAATCCGGGGTGTTACAAGAATCAAGAATATGACTGCATTCTAGGGACCTAGTGGATGAAAGGAACCCACTAGTAAAATCCCACATACCTAATGATGAAATTTACGGAGAAATCTTTCGATTTCAGGGCTGGAATTGAAGAGTACCTGCTGCGTTCTTGAGGGAAAACTGGTCGACTCTTTCTCCTCTTTTGCTCTAAGTTTTGATGAATTTGGGTGAATAAATCACTTAGGGTAAGTTCTGACTAGAATATTAGGCTTAAACTGAGTAAAACGACGTAGTTTAGGGGTTAAACGACGTAGTTTAGATGTCCAATGCATAGGGAAAAGACCAAAACGACCCAAACTTAAAATCTGTCGGGGCCATTGACGAACCTGACCGACGGACCGTGGACTGACCGACGGTCCATCCTGGCAGGCGTCATTTGGCATCTGGGACTAGGTCCTGAGGACCACGATCCACTGACTGTGGTCCCACCTATGGTCCGTAGGTCAAGTTTTTTTTTGGGAATTCTGGGTTGCCAGCCACGAACCCTACCTATGGTCCATGGTTCAGACCACGGGCCGTGGTTTGGCCTCGTCGGTGGCACCTGCAACTTCTGAAATTCTGCATTTTTGGTCCTTTTCAAATCTGGGGTGTCACAAAAAGCTTGTCAACCAAACTGTTAGTGTGTCGAAACATGACAACCGATCCAATATAAATATGTGTCGGAACGTGACACTTGATCCAATATATGTGTCGGAATGTGACATCTGATCAAATGTATATATCAGAACGTAACACCCGATCCAATCAGTACAACCACAATCATAACCACGCCCTAATGAATAGTACACATAGTCACACGGTTAGGTAACAGTTCATGGCATGTAAAGTTCACACATAATCATTTCATTCGATTCGATTCACATTTTCCTATTCACATACACACATGCATACAATGAAGCAATTAACCGGCATATATCACACAAACAGGAAATCAAACCATCACTCACCTCGAAACCAAGCTTGAATCCTCCTTAGACACTTGAGCCTTCCCTTTTCGGATTCTTTCAGCTTGTTCTTGGTCTGAAACAGTTAAATAATGCAATGATCAATAAACAAGGCCTAATTTTTCCGGATAATAATAAAACTATCAATCCTAGGCCAAACCCAAGATCTCAATACTAAACTAGGGCTTTTTCCACCATTAACTTAGGCCAAAACCCTTTCCTAACGATTATTACCCAAGATTCTAAGTTCTACGAATCAAAATACGGATTAGGGGAGTAATTATCTTACCTTCAGCGCTAGAAATCGTTGAAAACTTTCAAGAAACTGCCTTGGGTCGTCCCTTAGCTCTCAAGAACGAAGTTTTGCAGAAAATAACCTTTTTGGGGTTTTTTCCCGACTTAAGTCGCGACTGCCCTGCCACGGCGAACCCTAACCTGCCACAGCGGCCCCACCATGGCGGGATCAATCCCGCCCCGGCAGCTTGCACGGAGATAGAAGCTCAGAATTTGAGTTCCAAGCTCCCATTTCACAACACACCTTCAAACCTTGACGTTCTAAAACTATCCCTTCATGCTAAGATCAGCTTCGGGAGTTCTACTCACCCGAATTCGATTCTGTAAAGCCATACGGGCTCCTTAACGTCTTGGCTATCCAATCATGCGATCAAATTCATAAATAAATCCCCCATTTAATGCCAGATCTTCCTAGGCCTCACCTGACTCAGATTTCATCCAAGTATGGGATAGGTTAGAAATTTCCAAGTCACTACTTAAAATTTTTCTGGCCCAAATTCTTTCCCCACTGGCTTTTCAATAACGATGCGAACAAGTCGTTACAATAGATACCAATTTACCCATCACTCGTCCCTAAGTGATAAACTAAGAAAAACTGGCTAAGGTAAGAGTTGAGTAGTACCTGAATTGTCGAACAACGGGGGATACTTGTCTCGCATGTCCTTCTTGGTTTCCCAAGTAGCTTCCTCAACCGGACGATGCTTCCATTAAACTTTCACGGACTTTATCTCCGTGGACCTCAACTTTCGGACATCGCGATCAAGAATTGCAACCGATTCTTCCTCATACTGAAGGTCTTTGTCTAACAAAACTGAGTCCCATTTTATGATGTAATCCCCGTCCCCATGATACTTCTTCAACATGGACACATGAAACACCGAATGGACTCCAGATAGGCTAGGTGGTAAAGCCAACCTATAAGACACTGGCCCTACACAATCAAGAATCTCAAACGGCCTGATGTATCGAGGACTAAACTTGCCCTTCTTGCCGAATCTCATCACCCCCTTTATGGGTGACACCTTAAGAGGAACTTTCTCACTAGCCTAAAATGTCATGTCTCTTACCTTGCGGTCTACATACTTTTTTTGTCGACTCTGTGCTGCTAGACGCTTAATTTGGATGTTTCTCACCTTATCTTGAGCATCTTTCACCAAATCAACCCCCAAAGGTCTCACATCTCCAGCCTCAAACCACCCTGTGGGCGATCTACATCCCCTCCCATAAAGTGCCTTGAACGGTGCCATGTCAATGCTGGAGTGGTAACTGTTATTATAGGAGAACTCACACAAAGGTAAGAACTTGTCCCAATGCCCTCCAAAATTAATCATACATGCCCTCAACATTTCCTCTAACACTTGAATAGTTCTCTCTGACTGTCAGTCCATTTGTGGATGGAAGGCTGTGCTAAAAGTGAGTTGAGTGCCCAACTTCTCATGCAATTTTCCCCAAAACTTGGAAGTCAACTGCGTACCATGGTCCGAGATGATAGAAAGGGTCACCCCATGCAGCCTCACTATCTCCTTCAGATAAACCTTAGCCAACTGCTGTGGATTATAATCTACTCTAACTGGAATGAAGTGAGCTGACTTGGTCAGTCTATCAACCACCACCCAAATGGAATCAAACTTTCCCAAGGTCATGGGAAGACCGACCACGAAATCCATAGCCATCCTTTCCAACTTCCATTATGGAATTGGCATTTGCTGAAGCAAACCTACAGGTCTTTGGTGCTCATACTTTACCTGCTGACAGTTTTGGCACTTAGCCACAAACTCAGCTATGTCTTTCTTCATGTCAAGCCACCAATAAAGTCATTTCAAATCTTGGTACATCTTGGTCACACCCGGATGAATGGAATACCGGGAACTATGGGATTCTGTCAACACCTTCTGAATCAAGTCATCCACTCGGGGAATACAAATTCTTCCCTTAAAACTGAGCACACACCCCGTATCAAGAGTCGTATCTTGTTCCATGCCAGACACTGTCTTCTTTCTGAGCTCATTCAAACTCTCATCCTCAAACTGTTTGGCCTTAATCTACTTAATGAATATGGGCGTAACGTCAATGCTGGCCAACACCCCACCTTTCTCTAAGATTCACAACTGCATGAACTTAGACTCCAAGGTTTGAATCTCCTTGGCCAAAGGTCGCTTGGATACACCCTAGCAGGCTAGACTACCCATACTCACAGCCTTCCGGCTTAATGCGTCTGCCACCACGTTATCCTTACCCGGATGATACTGGATGGTAACATCATAATCCTTGAGTAACTCCATCCACCATCGTTGTCTCAGATTTAGGTCCTTCTGAGTGAATACATGTTGTAGACTACGGTTGTCAGTAAATACCTCACACTTGACACCATAAAGGTAATGCCGCCAGATCTTTTGGGCAAACACTACCGC
Source organism: Solanum etuberosum (assembly GCA_029582245.1). Lineage (NCBI taxonomy): Eukaryota > Viridiplantae > Streptophyta > Magnoliopsida > Solanales > Solanaceae > Solanum > Solanum etuberosum. The sequence continues at coordinate 39,669 of JAJONR010003382.1, read as the reverse complement.
TGCTAACTCTAAATCATGTGTCGGGTAATTTCTCTCATGCACCTTCAACTTCCTCAATGCATAAGATATGACATTCTTATCCTACATAAACACAGCACCCAAACCCTAATGTGAAGCATCACAATAAATAATGAAATCTTTACCTTCCTCCGGTAGTGCTAGAATAGGTGTTGTGGTTAGGAGAGCCTTGAGCTTTTGAAAGATCTCTTCACATTTTTCAGTCCACTCGAAAGGCACCGCCTTTTCGGTTAGCCTTGTCATATGTGGGGCGATAGAAGAAAAGTTCTTCATAAACCGACGATAGTAGCTGGCGATCCCCACAAAACTCCCAATTTCAGTCACAGAGCTAGGCCACACCCAATTCTTCACTACTTTGATCTTTTGGGGAACTACCATTACCCCTCCCCTTGAAACCACATGCCCCAAAAAGGCAACTGAAGTAAACAAGAACTCACACTTGGAAAATTTGGCATATAACTTTTGTCTCCCAAGGACACCTAAAACAATACGAAGATGGTCGGCATGCTCTTTCTTACTCTTCCAATAAACCAAAATGTCGTCAATAAAGACGATAACAAAAGAATCCAGAAATGGTTTGAACACCATTCATCAAACTTATGAAAGCTGCAGGCGCATTGGTCAACCCAAACGATATCACTATAAACTCATAGTTCCTATAGCTGGTCCTGAATGCCGTTTTTGGTACATCCTCAGACCTAATCTTTAACTGATGGTAACCAGACCTTAGATAAATTTTAGAGAAAACTGATGCACCCTGCAACTGGTCAAAGAGATCATCAATCTGAGGCAATGGATACTTATTTCGAATGGTGACCCTAATCAACTATCGATAGTCTATGCACATCCTCATACTACAATCCTTTTTCTTAACAAACAAGACAGGAGCACCCCACGGGGAAGCACTAGGACGTATGAAACCTTTATCTAGAAGATCCTCGATTTTAGCTTTATGCTCTCCCAATTCTACCGGGGCCATTCGATAAGGAGGAATGGACATGGGGTGAGTACCAGGTTCCAAGTCAATGTAGAAATCTATATCCCTATCCGGAGGCATACCAGGAAAAATGGTAGGAAACACTTCCTTGAATTCAGACACTACAGGAATTGACTAAATAGAGGGAGACTCAATATCAACATCCCAAATATGAGCCAAATACGCCAAACACCCCTACACCCCTACACCCCTTTCCACTCTAACTTTTCCCTCTCCGGGATCTCTATAGTCACATACTTAGTATTACAATTAAGCACATCATAATAGGAGGACAACCAAGTCATGCCTAAGATTATATCAAAATCAGCCATATCCAGAATAACCAAATTAGCCCAAGTCTGAAAACCCATAAACATAACATGACAAGCATGATATACATGGGTGACTATGACAGACTCTCCAACTTGGGTAGAAACATGGATGGGGGCATCAAGTATATCACAAATCGCATCAAATCCCAAGGAAAACTGAACTGACACATATGAATAGGTAGAACCCGGATCAAACAAAACAGTAGCTATCCGGTCACAGACAAGAATAGTACCTGTGATCATTGCATCAGACGCCTCAGCCTCTGTCTTGACCGGAAAGTGATAAAACTGAGCCCTGTCATCTTGACGGGCAACCTCCTTGCCTGGCTGCACTGCTCCTCTACATGCATTACCATTTCCCCAGCCTCCACGACCTGGCTGATTCCCTCCTCGCCCACCTTGTGGATGTACTCTACCATTATTACTGCTGCCCACGTGTACCACTTCCCGTGGGTACCACTGCTCTGGTCTACTGCTGCACGAGGTCAGACATACGCAAATAGGGATAATCTCTCCTGATATTCCTAGGTTCTCCACAATCGTAACAACTGCGGTCAAAATAGAGCCTACCGCCAGCAGAAGGTGCGACTCCCTGGCTATCTTGATTAAAATTTGGTGGTGGACTTCCCAAGTAACCACCTGTAGAAGCGGGCAACACTGACTGAATTGGCCGGGCTGCAGGTGTCGGCCTACCTAAACCCTTGGAGTAGGAACTATGAAAGTTACCTGTGCTCTTGGGCTTCTTAGCCAAACCTTGACGTTCTAAAACTATCCCTTCACGCTAAGATCAGCTTCGGGAGTTCTACTAACCTGAATTCGATTCCGTAAAGCCGTACAGGCTTCTTAACGTCTTGGCTATCCACTCATGTGATAAAATTCATAAATAAATCCCCCATTTATTACCAGATTTCCCTAGGCCTCACCTGACTCAGATTTCATCCAAGTGGCATAGGCTAGAAATTTCTAAGTCACTACTCAAAAGTTTTCTGGCCCAAATTCTTTCCCATTGGCTTTTTCATAACGCCGGGAACATGTCGTTACAATGTTTTCATGTAAAGTAGTTTGTGATGATATACTCCATAAACCTTGATATTACAATATATAAAAAACATGTTGTGTTCAAGATTTTACTTTTAACTTTAGTATGAACATCTCAATTTAAATCTTACATTTGTTTTTCTCTCCTTTTTATAGGTATAGAAAGGTGAAAAATTGAATCAAGATTGATTGTAAGCTATGTGTCACCAAATTATTAATACTTCATGTAACACCTCAGACTTCGAAAGAACTAACTAGAAGTTTGTACAAGTTAACTGTAACACCTCAAAAAGCAGAACTAAGATTGAACAAGAGAAAAGGGAAAACCACAGAGGGGGTCCACGGGCCGTGAAGAGGAACACGACCCGTCACCCTACTCGGGGTTATGCACCCAGAAAAAGGTGCAAGACCACGGATGACTAAATGGTCCGTGGAGCTCCACACGAGCCATGAAGTATCCCGTGAGGGGGACACAGAACCACCATGGCTACTGTGAAGGAGCATTGACCAATAGACGGTCCGTGGAGCTTCACACGAGCCGTGAGGTAGCTCGTGAAAGAGGCTTGACAGACTTTGAGGTTTGGGTCAACTTAAAACGATCATATATTTCAGCAAAAAATGAATTTGGTAGACCATAACCTATCAAATTAAAAATCTTTGAGTTCTCTTTCCAACGTGACTAAGTTTGACTAATTCCAAGCTCAGAGTAAAAACTTATGCCTATTTTAGTGAAGCCATGTCGGGCAGGGCATCTTCACGAGCTGCTAGATGAGCCTTGGTCATCATGACGGCCCGTGGAAACTGTCTTGAACTGACTTCAGCAACATTTAAGTCAGGGTCGCATTGGTCTTTTCCCCTATGAGTTTGGTACTTAAACTACATCGTTTAATTCTTAAACTGCGTCGTTTTACTCAGTCTAAGCTTAGTAAACTAGTAAGAAACTACCTAAAACTCTCTTTATCCTAAAATCATATAACTTAGAAAGAAAATAATAGAAAGAGGCGACAGTTTCTCCCAAGAACAAACAAAGGTTTTTTTCAAGTTTAGCCCCGAAATACAAAGGATTTCTTCGTAGATTTTGTCGCCAGGTATGTGGGATTTTACTAGTGGGTTTCTTTCACCCATTAGGTCCCAGGAATTCAGTCAGTTCTTTCATTTCTCATAAACTGTTCACACCTAGGGTTTCCAAATTTTGAAGATTTATTGTGATTTTAGCTATTATAGTTTCCATGATCTAAATAACATGTTTCTTGGTGAATTAGTGTAGTTCCATGCATAGAACTCTGAACCTTAGCTTGTGCAAATTTATCATACTTCATGAATTATACTGGCTAGGCAAATTAGATAGAAAATCATGCTTCAAAATTCGAATGCCATATCTTCAGTATATATATGTTGGATTCTCAGTTAGCATATTAGTACTTTGAGCTACTCAGTATTTCAGTGCATTTTAGCTTTCCATATTTAGTTGGGAGTAGACTTAGCACCGAGTTGGGCTAGGGTTCAACGTACCCTTACGTGCCAGAAATACATACCCGCATAGGTTTATAAGTCCCCTTTGTTGGGCATAAGGTTTAGTGATAACGCCAAAATCATGCCTATATACCCATGGTAAGGTATATCAGGTCCTCTCGATGGGGCGTGTACATCCAACTCCACGTTTAGCTCACGTGGTTTATGTCGGTTAATAGGACCTCCCACTGTCAGACTCTTATTGCATTGACCATGTTTTAAGCATTTACATCAGTATACAGTTCATCATGTTATTTTCATGATTAGTACTTTGTCATTGCAGCCAATTTAGTTTTCAGTTATACTTCAGTACAGTTTGTTTCATTGTTCAGCTTATATATATTATTCAGCTTAGCATATCTATACCCTGCATGCTCATTATATTCAAAGTACCGACGCATACTTTTGCGTTGCATCATTTTATGATGTAGGTTCAGGTGTTCAGCATCCAGATCACGCTTAGTTTGACTCCCAGTCCGAATTCAGCAGCTTCAGTGGTGAGTCCTCATACTTCAAGGACAATAGGCACGCTTTACTTTTCAGTCATTATTTCAGTTTTCAGTCTTGTTAGAGTTAGTTGGGGGCATGTCCCAACAACTCAATTCAGTTAGAGGCTTTCAGACATATTAGTAGATTCAGCTAAAGTTGTTAAGTGTTGTTTCAGTCATCACTAAACTCTTATTATATCTTATATATTCAGATTAGTTGGTTTTCCCCATTTTAGATATCCAGTGTTTTTAGCTTCCGCATAGTACATGATTTACTTAGTTATTTTTTAGTATGCTTGTTATATACCAGACTCAGAGTTATCTTGGGGTCACTCGTGATCCTACATACCGTGTTATGTCTAGGGGATAGCCTCAGGGTGTGACAAACTTCCTATCAGAGCATCAAGTTCAAGAGTCCTAGGGTGTCTAAAGGCCGCACTAAGTATAGTCTCTTTCATGAGTGTGAAGTGTGCCACACCTATGAGAGGGAGGCTACTAGGTGTTCTAAGAAAATTTTACTTCTTTTGTTATTCCTATCGTGCATGAAGTGTGATTCAACTTCTCCTTTCTAATCCATTGTTATGCGTTTCAGATCATGCCTCCTCGCAGAGATATCACATGAAATTCTAATGCACGCAACACTAACGCAGTTCCTTCAGTCTCAAACCATGAGGTTACAAATACAGAGTTTCATAATGCAATCCAATTATTGGCCCAGACCGTAGCCAACTAGAAAAATCAGCAGGCCCAGTTCCTGCAAACCCCACTGGTGGATCAGCTGCAGCTAGGGTTTGAGACTTTTTTCATATGAATCAGCTAGAGTTTCTAGGATCAAAAGTTGGTGAGTAACAATAGAATTTCATTGACGAGATTAAGAAGATTCTTGGAGTAATGCAAGTGGCTGGTACTGAGATTATTGAGCTAGCATCCTATCAACTCAGAGATGTTGCTCATAGCTGGTTCACTTAGTGGAATGAAAGCAGGGGTGAGAATGCAGCTCCTGTGACGTGGGACTATTTTACTAGAGCTTTTCTGGATAAGTTCTTCCTGAGAGAGTTGAGGGAGGCTAAGGCCCAGGAATTCATGAACTTGAAGCAGGTTTCAATGTCAGTCTAAGAATATGGGCTGAAGTTCACCCAGCTCTCAAGATATGCTCCACATATGGTTTCCGATTCGAGAGCACAAATGAGTAAGTTCTTGATTGGAGTATCCTATCTGGTGAAGACCGAGTGCAGGAATGACATATTATTGGGAGATATGGATATCTCCATACTAATGACTTATGCTCAGGAGGTTGAGGGAGATAAGCTTAGGGAAATCGCCAAGGATACAAAAAAGGCTAGGACGGGTAACTATGAATACTCTCAGTAGAGGTCGGTTGGTGCTCACAGTTTCAGTAGAGGTCTACAACCCCAACACCTTCATTAGCTAGCGCTCCATCCCCCAGGTTTTGACAGGATCAGAAAAGGAGAGCATCAGGCTCTAAGTCACAGGGGAATGCTTCAGGTAACCAGATTTTTCTGACTTGTCCAAAGTGTGGTAAGAATAATTCGGGCAACTGTCTTGCAGGCAGAGAGGGGTGCTTTGGGTGTGGTCAGTTTGGTCATAGGTTGAAGGATTGCCCTTCTGCCAGGCAAGGACAAGGAGGTAACATGGCTCATTCTACAACTTTAGCAGCTCCAGCGGGTCACCCCACTCAGCAGGGTGCCTCATCTGGTATAGGTAGTGGTGAGCGCTAGAACATGTTGTATGCTCTTCAGGTTCATCAGGACTAAGAAGATTCTCTTGATGTGGTCACTGGTACGTTGCAATTCTTCTATTTAGATGTTTATGCATTATTAGATCCAGGGGATACACTTTCATTTGCAAATCCTTATATAGCAGTAAAATTTGGTGTCAGTCCAGAAACTCTCTCCGAACCCTTCTCAGTCTCTACTCTAGTTGGTGACCCAGTTATAGCTAGACGGGTATATAGAAATTTCCCTGTCACAGTTTCCCAGAAAGTCACCTCAGCAGACCTTGTTGAGTCAGAAATTGTTGATTTCGATATCATTCTAGGCATAGATTAGTTACATTCCTGTTATGCGTCAGTCAATTGTAGAACTAGGATCGTTTGGTTTCAGTTTCTAAATGAGACAGTCTTAGAGTCAAAGGGTAGTAACTCAGTGCCTATAGGTCGATTTATCTCTTACCTTAAGGCCAGGAAAATGATTTCTAAAGGGTATATCTATCATTTTATTCGGGTTAAGAATTCAAACTCCAAAACCCCAACTCTTGAGTCAGTCCCAGTCGTAAATGAGTTTTCAGAAGTGTTTCCAGAAGATCTTTACGGAGTCCCTCTTGAAAGGGAAATCGACTTCGAAATAGATCTCCTTCCAGATACGCAGCCTATTTTTATTCCTCCTTAGAGAATGGCTCTAGCTGAGCTAAAAGAATTGAAAGAACAATTGAAAGACCTTCTATATAAGGGAATTATCAGACCCAATATCTCTCCATGGGGTGCTCCTGTGTTGTTCGTGAAAAAGAAAGACGGTTTTCTCAGAATGTGCATTGACTATCGTCAGTTGAAAAAAGGCACAATCAAGAATAAGTATCCCATCCCCAGGATTGATGACTTGTTCGACCAACTTTAGGGTTCCACTTGCTTTTCTAAGATAGACCTCAGATCCGACTATCATCAGCTCAGAGTCAGAGATAGTGACATCTTGAAGACAGCCTTCGGGACTCGGTATGGTCACTATGAATTTGTAGTTATGTCTTTTGGACTAACAAATGCTCATGCAGCTTTCATAAAATTAATGAACAGGGTTTTCAAACAGTATTTGGACTTGTTCGTCATCGTCTTGATTGATGATATCCTTATTTATTCTCAATGTGAGGAAGAGCATGCAACTCATCTAAGAGTTTTCTGTAAACCCTCAAAGATCACCAGCTATTCCATAAGTTCAGAAAATGTGAATTTTGGTTACAGTCCATCACTTTCCTTAGTCATGTGGTATCCATTGAAGGAATCCGAGTGGATTCTCAGAAAATTAAGGTAGTACAACATTGGACCAGACCCACCTCTTCCAATGATATCAAAAGCTTCTTGGGTTTTGCCGGTTACTACAGGAGGTTTGTTGAAGGATTTTCATCCATAGCTTCCCCATTGACCAAGTTGACTCAGAAGAAGGTTAAGTTTCAGTAGTCAGATGAATGTGAGAAAAGCTTCTCAGAATAGAAGACCAGGTTGACTACAACTCCTGTCTTGACTCTAACAGATGAGTAAGACGGTTATGTAGTTTATTGTGATGCATCCAGGGTTGGCCTAGGTTGTGTGTTGATGCAGCAAGGTAAGTTCATAGCTTATGCTTCTAGACAAGTTAAGGTCCACGAGAAGAACTACCCAACTCATGACCTCGAGCTTGCAGTCGTAGTGTTTTCCCTAATTATTTGGAGACACTACTTGTATGGTGTTCACCTTGATGTTTACAGATCATAAGAGCCTCTATGTGTTCACCCAGAAAGAGTTGAATCTTCGTCAGAGAAGATAGCTTGAATTCCTCAAACACTATGACATGAATGTGCTCTATCATCCGAGTAAGGCCAATGTAGTATCTGACGCCCTCACAAGACTATCCATGGCTAGTATAGCACATGTTGAGGAAGAGAAGAAAGAATAAGCCAAAGATGTTCACCGTCTTGCTCTCTTAGAAGTTTTTCTTATGGACACGTCAGATGGTGGTGTGATAGTTTAGAATGGGTCAGAATCGTCATTGGTAGTGGAGGTTAAGGAAAAATAGGATAGCAACCCTATATTACTTCAGTTGAAAGGTGCAGTTCATTAGCAAAGATTTTAGGTTTTCTCCGAAGGGGGAGATGGTGTGCTTCATTACTAGGGTCACTTTTGTGTTCCTAATATGGGTGAGTTGAGGAAGCAAATCCTTATAGAAGCCCATAATTCTAGGTATTCTATTCATCCAGGTGCCACTAAGATGTACCGTGATCTACGAAAAGTCTTTTTGTGGAATGACATGAAGAGAGACATCACAAATTTTGTGGCTATGTGTCCTAACTGTCAACAGGTTAAAGTAGAACATCAGAAACCAGGAGGAGTGAGTCAAGAGATTAACATTCCTACATTGAAGTGGGAAGTGATAAACATGGATTTAATTATGGGTTTACCTCGTACTCGCAGACAAGATGACTCTATTTGGGTGATAGTGGACAGAGTCACTAAGTCAACTCACTTCTTGGTTGTCAAGACTACAGATTCAGTGGAGGATTATGCCAGACTTTAAAATAGTGAGATAGTCAGGTTGCATGGGGTTCCCTTGTCTATCATCTTAGATAGGGGCCCTCAGTTTACCTCTCATTTCTAGAAATCATTTTAGAAAGGTCTTGGTACTCAAGTAAATCTCAGTACATAATTTCATCCACAAACTAATGGTCAGGCAGAGCGTACCATTTAGACCATAGAGGACATGTTGAGAGCTTGCGTGATCGATTTCAAGGGTAGTTGGGATGATCACCTACCTCTCATAGAGTTCCCCTATAATAACAACTTCCATTCCAGTATTGAGATGCCCCTTATAAGGCACTGTATGGGCGTAGATGCAGGTCTCCAGTTTGTTGTTTCAAAGTAGGTGAAGTAGCCTTGATTGGGAAATATTTGGTTCATAAGGCTATGGAGAAAGTTCAGCTCATCAGAGATAGACTAAAGACAGCTCAGAGTCGTCAGAAGTCCTATGCAGATGTTAGTATAAAGGACTTAGAGTTTGAAATCGATGATTGGGTTTTCCTAAAAGTGTCACCCTTGAAAGAGGTTATGAGATTCATCAAGAAAGGGAAGCTCAGTCCCTAGTATGTAGGTCCTTACATAATCTTGAAAAGGGTTGGTAATGTGGCTTATGAGTTAGAGCTGCCAACATAACTAGCAGCGGTTCATCCAATCTTTCACATTTTCTTGTTAAAGAAGTGTGTGTGTGATCTGACATCAATAGTACCTTTAGAGAGTGTGGCTGTAAAGGATAACCTCAGATATGAGGATATTCTAGGTGATATTCTTGACCGTCAGGTTCGTAGGTTAAGAAATAAGGAAGTCACTTCAGTAAAGGTTTTGTGGAGGAGTCAGTCCGTAGAGGGAGCTACTTGGTAAGCAGAAGCAGCCATGATGGCTAAGTATCCTCACGTCTTTCCTTCCAATTCAGTTTCAGCTTGAGGCAATAGTTCTTCTCCAGTCACTCAGCTTACTCTTGTGTAGTTCAATATTAGTATCATGTTCCTTCAGTTATCATAGCATTCCAGCATATTTGCATGTTCGTGGAACTCAATTCAGTTAGATATCAATATCTAGTATTCGGTTGGTAGGGATTTCAGCTCTTTCCTCTGAACTGAGCTTGTTTAGACTTCATTCGAAGACAAATGACCCCAAGGGGAGATATTGTAACACCTCAAAAATCAGAACTAAGATTGAACAAGAGAGAAGGGTAAACCACGGAGAGGGTCCACGGGTCGGGAAGAGGACCACAACCCATCACCTTGCTTGTGGTTAGGCACCCAGCAAAAGGTGAAAGACCACAGACCACTAAACAGTCTATAGAGCTCCACACGGACCGTGAAGTGGCTCGTGAGGGGGACATAGAATCACCATGGTTATTGTGAAGGACCACGGACCACTAGATGGTTCGTTGAGCTTCACACGAGCCATGAAGTGGCTTATGAAAGAGGATTGACAGAATTTGAGGTTTGGGTCAACTTTAAACGATAATACCTTTCAGCACAAAATGCATTAGGTGGCCCATGACCTATTAAATTAAATATCTATGAGCCCTCTTTCCAACGGCACAAAGTTTGCCTAATTCCAAGCTTAGAGCAAAAAGTTATGCCCGTTTTAATGAAGTCTTGTCGGGCAGGGTATCTTCACGAGCTGATAGATGGGCCTTGGTCATCATGACGGCCCGTAAAGCATGTCTTGAAGTGACTTCGGCAACATTTAAGTCAGGGTCGCATTGGTCTTTTCCCCAATGTGTTTGGTACTTAAACTACACCGTTTAATGCTTAAACTACATAGTTTTACTTAGTATAACCTTAGTAAACTACTCAGAAACTACCTAAAACTCTCATTATCCTAAGAGCATCTAACTTAGAAAGAAAAGAATAGAAAGAGGTGACAGTTTCTTCCAAGAACAAACAGAGGTTTACTACAAGTTCAGCCTTGAAATCCAAAGGATTTTTCCGTAGATTTGGTCACCTGGTATGTGGGATTTCACTAGTGGGTTTCTTTCACCCATTAGGTCCCTAGAATTTAGTCAGTTCTTCGATTTCTCATAGACTGTTCAGACCTAGGGTTTCCAAATTTTGAAGATTTAGTGTGATTTTAGTTGTTGTAGTTTCCATGATCTAAATAACATGTTTCTTGGTGAATTAGTGTAGTTCCATGCATAGAACTCAGAACCCTAGCTTGTGTAAATTTATCATACTTTATGAATTATACTTGCTAGGAAAATTAGACAGAAAATCGTGCTTCAAAATTTGAATTCCATATATTTAGTATATATATGTTGAATTCTTAGTTAGCATATCAATACTTTGAGCTACTCAGTATTTTAGTGCATTTTAGCTTTGCTTTCCATATTCAGTTAGGAGTAGACTTCGCACCAAGTTGCACTAGTGTTCAGCGTACCCTTAAGTCCTAGTATTACGTACCCGCGAAGGTTTATAAGTCCCCTTTGTTGGGCATCAGTTTTAGTGATCGCGCCATAGTCATTCATTTATACACCTAGCAAGGTATATTGGGTCCTCTCGATGGGGTGTATATATGAAACTCCAAATTTAGCTCACGTGGTTTATGTCGGTTATTAGGACATCCCACAGTCAGACTTTTATTGCTTTGACCATGTTTTCAACATTTACATTAGTATACAGTTCAACATGTTATCTTCATGATTAGTACTTGGTCATTGCATCCATTTTAGTTTTCAATTATATTTCAGTATAGTTTATTTCTTTGTTTAGCTTGTATATCTATTGTTCGACTTAGCATATCTAAATCATGCATGCTTAGTACATTCAAAGTACTGACGCATACTTTTGCGCTACATCGTTTTATGATGTAAGTTCAGGCGTTCAACATCTAGATCACGCTTAGTTTGACTGCCAGTCCGAATTCAACAGCTTCAGTGGTGAGTCCTCATACTTCGAGGACAATAGACATGCTTTAATTTTTGGTCTTTATTTTAGTGTTCTGACTTGTTAGAGTTAGCTGAGACATGTACCAGCAACTCAATTAAGTTAGAGGCTTTCAGACATAGTAGTAGATTCAACTCGAGTTTTAAAGTGTTGTTTCAGTCATCACTAAACTCTTATTATATCTTATATATTCAGACTAGTTGGGTTTCTCCATTTCAGATATCCACTGTTTTAGATTCCGCATAGTACATGATTTACTTAGTTATTTTTTAGTTTGCTTGTTATATTTCAGGCTCAAATTCAACTTGGGGTCACTCGTGATCCCAGGTCCCGTGTTACGTCTAGGGGGTAGCCTCAGGGCATGACATTAACCATAAATTTTAGTTTTGGGTCAAATTCAAATGACCATATCTTTTAGCACATAAAGAGTTAGGTGGTCTATGAAATATAAAATTGAAGGACTTTGAGTCCTCTTTCCAACGACGCCAAGTTTTCTAAATTTTGAGCTTGGAGTAAAAAGTTATGGCCATTTGAGTGAAGCCTCTCTAGTTAAGGGTTTTAATCCATTTTAGAAAAGGGTATTTTGGTCTTTTCCTTTTCCCACTAGGATTAACCACTTTTTCTCACCCAAGTTAAGGGTCTAATAAGACGCTAAGTTAATTTTCACATTCCTAAATGCTCAGTATTTGAGAAAAGAGTTTCAAGAGGAGAAAAGGGCAAGGTTTCAAGCGTTCCTTCAAGAATCGAGGAATTCATCCAAGAACATTGTTCGTTCCAGGTATGTAAGATTCTCATAATTTAGGACTCATTTTTCCTCACACCACACCATAATTAATCCATGAAATCGTTTATTAAGATGATTCTTGAGTAGTTCTTGGTTTGAACTGCATTCATTAACAATGGAGATTTTGAGTTTCTTGAGTTGAGGATATTAAGTGTGAGTTGTGAAACTTGATAGTGTTTATGTGAAATTTAGATGAATTTGTGTTGGGTTTGTGAATCAAAAAGTGTTTAGAAGAAATCATTCGATTCTAGATGAGTCAGGACCCGAAACTTAGAAGGAAAATTTGTTAAAAAATCTGGGTAGGGGTGTTGGGCAGCGTGCCAGCCACTGCGCCAGGACTAATAGTCAGTAGTTTGGGGCCTGACACAGTGCGCGAGAAGTGCACCCCAAACTCTAGCTAGTAGTTTAGGGCCTGACACCCTGCCCCACTCAGTGCGCCAGGATCGCTTGGTCCTTTTCTTCTTCGTTCTTCATTCCGTGTATGTTCTTTCGAATCGTGTCTACGTTCTCTTCTTAATATGAACTCTTAAAGTCTTCGTTAATCCTTGATAGATCGTACATGTCCTAATCACATGTCTTAATTTATATTTCAAATTAAAGTAAAGTTATGAGGAAATTTCAAGAGGTCCTTTTGAATCATTTCGAGAATTCTCTTACAATTGATTATAGTTTTGAACTAAGTCTTGAGGAAGTAAGTATGACAATGAGAAGAGTTGTATTTCATCTTTCAAAAATGAGTATAAGGGAACTAAGTATTCCCAAGTGGAACACTTTTACATTTTAAAATAGAGAAACATCAATTTTTAGATGAGTTATGAGTTCAGTGATGTTTTCAGAGTACTACCTCTTTTTAGAGGATCTTTAGTGTAATTACCTCAAATTGAGAAAGAGTTATGTTTTATGCATTTGAGCATTGGTTTATATTATTAGGAATAGTATTGAGCACCGATATAGGGATGAGTTCAGACAACTCACACTCCTCAAATACCATGTAGCCAACATGGGTAAATGGTTGTACTTTTTAGACAATTCCTAATCGCTTTTAAGCATAGCTTAGTGGATCCACTTAGTTGAGGTGTTCCATACCCTGGCAAGGTATAGGACAGTTCTGGCAGCGTGGGCTAGACGCTGTATCATCACATAGCTCATGTAACACCTCATTCTTAGAAAGAGCTAAATTTAGAAAGAACTAAATTAGAAAGAGCTAAATTTAGAAAGAACTAAATTAGAAAAAGTTAAATTGAGATTGGTACAAGTTACTCTTAAATTGTGAATTTTGGGTAAACTTTAAACGACCATAGCTTTTAGCATAAGATGATTTAGGTGGCCCATGATATATCAAATCGAAGGTCGTTCATTGCTCTTTCCAACGCCGCTGATTTTGCTAAATTCCAAATTTAGATGAAGGAGATATGCTTGTTTGAGTGCAGCCTGCTTAATAAGGCATTTCCATCAATTTTAAGAAGGGGTATTTTGGTCTTTTCCACACCCACTAGGCCCACACATTTTTTTCACCCTTTTAGGGGTCTAAACTGATTGGAATCACTTTTAGTCATTCCAAAAACGTTTGAAGGGTTAGGGAAAGGTTCAAGAAGAGAAAAAGGGAGAAAGCTTCAAGCGTTCATCGGATTTTGAGGATTTTCACCAAGAATTTGGTTCTTACGAGGTATGTAATCTTTCATAGTGTTGGGTTTGTTCACCCTCACGCCAATCAGGAGGAGTTTTGAGTATTATCTCATTTAAGAGAATCTTCTGATTAATTATCTCAAATTGAGGAAGAGATATGTTTTAAACATAGGAGCATGAGTTATATATTATTGGGAGTAGTATTGAGCACGGATATGGGGATGAGTTCAGACAACTCAAAATCCACATAAACCATGTATGCCAACATGGGTAAAGGATCATACTTTTTAGATGATTCCTTATTGCTTTTAAGCATAGCTTAGTGGATCCACTTAGTTGATGATGTCCTATACTCTGACAAGGTATAGGAAAGTTCTAGAAGCGTGGACGAGACACTGTATCATCACATAGCTCATAGTGATGTTGTCGGTTAGAGAATCTTCAAAATAAGATTAAAAGAGTTTATGATTGTATTTTCATATACTTTGAGTTATTTCCTACTGTTTTCAAAGCTTTGTATATTGCATATTGTTATCAATGCTTTCACCTTGAGTTGAGTTGAGTATTCTTAAGTTTAGTTGAGTACCCTTGAGTTTAGTTGAGTTGAGTGAGTTTAGACGAGGTAAGTATTTTTCCCTTATTATCAGTTCAAGCTTATGTTTATGTTTCAGAGTTCCCCTTACATGCCGTTCCAAATTTGCCGTTCCAGATTTGCTTTGGTGAGCCTCCTTGCTTCCAGAGGATTCCCCATTTACCTTTCAGTCTTGTTAAGATGTCGCGGGTCTTGTCCCGATGTTTATCATAGTATTTAGATGCTTCATAAACAGTAGTGTTTTGAAAGTCTTTTCCATTTCGATTGTTAATGTTTAAGACTTGAGTTACCTTCTTTTGGCTAGTTTAATGTTTCCATACATTTCTGAGTTTACTTATTATTAAGACAATTGAGTAAATCTTTACTTTGAAGTTCATATATTGTTGAGTAAGTCTTCTGCTGAGTATTGAGCCAGACCAAGGGTTCGTTTGGGGGCCAGCAATGGTTCTCGAGTGACAGTTACGTCTAGGATGTAGGCTCGGGGCATGACAAACTTGGTATCATAGCACAAACTTCAAGAGTCCTAGGGTGTCTATGAAGTCATTTCTTTAGAGTCCTGGTTACCGGTGTGAAGCGCACCACATCTATAATTAGGAGGCTACAACATTTAGGAAATATTTCACTTCTTTCATACTTTTTTCGTGCGATAGGGTTCAACTCTATAAAAGTTTCTTTCTATTTTGTGTTTGCGCGTATCTAACCAGATCATGCCTACACCAAGAGCTGTTCGAAGTCGTCCCGCTTGGAGAAATATTGATCCCTAGTATCAAGAGGTTCCCAATGCACAAAAAGTGCAACCCCAAGGAGAGGTCACTAATGTTGAGTTCTGGGATGCTATCCGGATGTTAAGTCGGGTTGTGACCAACCAAGCCGGTCAACAGAGAGGGGTTCATCAGGATTTGGCTGAAATATCCAAGATCCTTGAGTTCTTGAGAATGAATCCTTCAGAATTCACATGGTCAAATGTCAATGAGGATCTGGAAAACTTTGTGGAAGACTTGAAGAAGGTGTTTGAGGTAATGCATGTTGCTGATGTTGAGCGAGTGGAGTTAGATACATACCAGCTCAAGGGTGTGGCTAGGATTTGGTACGACCAATAGAAGAAGAGCAGGGCTGAAGGGGCACCAATTGTGAGTTGGGCTGTGTTTGAAAGTTCCTTTATGGGGCGTTTCTTTCCCCGTGAACTGAGAGAGGCAAAGGTAAGATAATTTCTCAATCTTAAGAAGGAGTCCATGAGTTTGCATGAGTACAACATCAAGTTCACTAAACTGTCCTGTTATGCTCCGGAGATGGTTGCTGACATGAGGAGCATGATGAGTCTATTTGTGTCTAGACTGTCCCGCTTGTCAAGCAAAGAGGGTAAGGCTGCTATGTTGATAGGGGACATGGATATAGAAAGACTTATGATCCATGTTCAGCAGGTTTAGGAAGACAAGTTAAGAGATAGGGAAGAGTTTCGCAACAAGAAGGCTAATACAATAGGTAATGAGTCTGGGAAGCAGAAGGCTGGTAATCCGAACCGGTCATCTTTTCAAAAAAAGCCAGCTGGACCTGCTCCATCATCTGCTAGTGCACCTACACCAAAGAAGAGAGGTGAGTTCAGGAATTAGAATTCACAGAACTTCAGGGCTCGACCTGCTCAGTCTCAAGGTAATGTAGCACAAGGGGCCAACTGGACTGCTACATGTGCTAAGTATGGTAGAAGCCACCCAGGAGTGTGTCGTGATGGCTCCACTAGCTGTTTTAAGTGTGGTCAGACAGGTCACTTCATGAGAGAGTTCCCTAAGAACAGGCAAGGTAATGGTAATGGGGGCAATAGAGCCCAATCTTCTTCAGCGGCTCCAGTAGACAAAGCTTCACCTAGAGGAGCTACTTTAGGGACAGGCGGAGGAGCAAACCCACATCTGAAACTGATATTAGGAGTTTCTTGGGATTGGCTGGATATTATAGAAGATTTGTCGAGGGGTTCTCATCTATTTCTTCCCTATTGACAAAGTTGACTCAGAATACAATAAGTTTCAATGGGCTAAAGCTTGTGAGAAAAGCTTTCAGGAATTGAAAGCCTAGTTAACTATTGCCCCAGTATTGACCCTATCGGAGGGTACACAAGGCTTTGTTATGTATTATGATGCGTCTAGAGTTGGACTGGGGCTGTGTGTTGATGCAGATTGGTAAAGTTATAGCTTATGCCTCCAGAAAACTTAAGATTCACGAGAAAAATTTCTCGACTCATGATCTCGAGTCGACAGTGGTAGTATTTGCCTTGAAAATATGGTGCCACTATCTCTATGGTGTTCATGTAGATGTGTTCACCGATCATAAGTCTTCAATATGTTTTCAGTCAGAAATAGCTTAATCTCAGAAATAGGAGGTGGTTAGAGCTACTCCAGGATGATGACATGAGTATTCTCTATCACCCAGGTAAGGCTAATGTTGTTGCTGATGCTTTGAGCATGTTGTCTATGGGTAGTACTGCCCATGTTGAGGAGGGCAAGAAAGACTTGGCCAAAGATGTGCACAGACTTGCCTGTTTTGGAGTCTGTTTGTTGGATTCCAATGAGGGAGGAGTGGCGGTGATGAATGGGGCTGAATCATCACTTGTGTCTGAGGTGAAGGAGAAATAGGACTAAGGCCCTATTTTGCTTGAATTGAAGGGAAATATTCATAAGCAAAAAATGATGGCTTTTTAATAAGGAGGAGATGGTGTGTTGAGGTATCAAAGTTGATTGTGTGTACCAAGGGTGGATGAACTCCAAGAGAGGATGATGGAAGAAGCTCATATTTCCAGATATTCAATCCATCCCGGTTCCACAAAGATTTACCGTGACTTGAGGGATGTCTATTGGTGGATTAGTATGAAGAGGTGTATTGTAGAGTTCATCGCTAAGTGCCCGAATTGCCAACAAGTCAATATTGAGTACCAAAGGCCCGGTGGTATGGCTCAGAACATAGATCTTCCGGAATGGAAGTGGGAGATGATCAATATGGATTTCATTATTGGCTTTCCGCGATCTCACAGGGAGCATGATTCAATTTGGGTGATTGTAGATTGGATGACTGTATCAGCCCATTTCTTACCGGTGAAGACTACTTATTCAGCAGAACATTATGATAAACTATATATTCAAGAGATAGTCAGACTTTATGGAGTTCCTGTGTCTATTATTTCAGATAGAGGTGCACAATTCACCGCATAATTTTAGAAGTCTTTCCAGAAAGGTTTGGGTTCAAAGGTAAACTTGAGTACTGCTTTCCATCCTCAGACTGATGGTCAAGCAGAGCGTACAATTCATAGTTTAGAGGACATATTAAGGGCTTGTGTGATCGATTTCAAAGGTAATTGGGATGATCACTTACCTCTCATAGAGTTTGCTTACAACAACAATTATCACTCTAGCAACCAGATGCCTCCTTATGAGTTTCTTTATGGGTGAAGGTGTAGATCTCCTATTGGATGGTTTGAGGTTGGTGAAGCTGGGTTGATAGGACCATACTTGGTTCATCAAGCTACGGAGAAAGTTAAGATCATTCAAGAAAGGTTGAAAATAGCGCAAAGTCGTCTGAAATCCTATACAGATGTTTGGAGGAGAGACTTGGAATTTTAGGTGGATGATTGGGTCTACTTGAAGCTTTTACCCTTGATGGGTGTTATGAGATTTGGCAAGAAGGGGAACTCAGTCCCCGGTATATTGGTCCTTATAGAATATCTAAGAGAATTGACAATGTAGCTTCTGAGTTCGAGCTACCGTCAGTATTAGCAGCAGTCCATCCTGTATTCCATATTTCTATGTTGAAAAAGTGTGTGGGTGATCCTTCACTTATAATACCTACTGAGAATATTGGTATTAAGGACAACCTATGTTATGAGGAGATGCCTGTTGAGATACTTGATCGTCAGGTTCGCAAGTTGAGAACCAAGGAGGTAGCATCAGTCAAGGTCTTATAGAGGAATCAGTTTATTGATGAAGCTACTTGGGAGGCTCAGGAGGATATGAAGAAGAGATACTCACATCTCTTTGCATCCGGAGAGATTCCAATCTATGGTATTAACTTGTCTTGGTACTCCTTAAGTTGATATGCTATGTTGTGTTAAATTCTGTGTTGGGTGTTTGAGTTGGGTGTTATATGTTTCCACCCTCAGTTCTATTTAGACTGATCTCATTCGAGGACGAATGTTTCCAAGGGGGAGATATTGTAACACCTCGGTCTTAGAGAGAGCTAAATTTAGAAAGAACTAAATTAGAAAGAGCTAAATTGAGATTCGTACAAGTTACTCTTAAATTGTGAGTTTTGGGTAAAGTTTAAACGACCATAACTTTTAGCATAGGATGATTTGGGGGGCCCACGAGATATCAAATCGAAGTTCGTGGAGTCCTCTTTCCAACACAGCTGAGTTTGCTAAATTCCAAGTTTAGATGAAGGAGATATGCCTGTCTGAGTGAAGCCTGCTTAAGAACACATTTCCATCCATTTTAAGGAGGGATATTTTGGTCTTTTCCATACCCAACTAGGCCCACACGTTTTTTCACCCTTTTAGGGGTCTAAAATAATTGGAATCAGTTTTAGTAATTCCAAAAACGTTTGAAGGGTTAGGGCAAGGTTCAAGAAGAGAAAAAGGGAGAAACCTTCAAGCGTTCATCGAGTTTTTAGGAGTTTCTCCAAGAATTTGGTTCTTACTAGGTATGTAGCTTTCATAGTGTTGGGTTTGTTCGCCCTCACGCTAATCATGTAAACTTTTACCCATGAATTCGTTCTTGAAGCTGATTATTGAGTTCTTCAGAAGTTCTTGAGTTTAATTGATAATGGAGGTCTTTGAGTTCTTGAGGTGAGGGTTTTACGAATGAGTTGAGTGTCTTAGTAGATTTTTGTGTGGGTATCATTACAAACGTCCTGGGTTATGAAATTTAGTGAACTTCAGCAATGGAATTGCAGTGGGTATGATTTGAGACGAGTTTGGGAGAGGAAGAAAAGATCGGGCAAAAATATGTGCCTAGGTCCGCGTCGCGGAGACACTTTAAAATTTCAGCTGTCAGATAGTCACCCCCTCTCCGTGCCCTGGAGAGGGTACGGAGTCCTCTGTCTCAAAAATTATTTCACGACCAAAAATTTAATTAATCCTCTGCATCGCGCCAGTGTTCTCAAATTTGTGTCTTCGCTCATTTCTTATTATTAACTATCTAAACCTTCCTAAATCATTGAGAGATTCTACATTCTAATCATAAATTTTAAATCTTCATTTCAAATTAAAGTAAAAATTAAGAGTAAAGTTCGAGGAACCTTTTTTGAGTCATTTTGAGAAGTTTTTACAATTTTCTAAAACTTGTTTTAAGAATTGAGTAAATGAGTATGAGAATGAGGAGAGTTAAGTTCATATTTCAAAATGAGTATAAAGGAACTAAGTATTCCCAAGTGTAAATACTTCTACATTTAAAACGAGAGGAAACCTTGATTTCCAAATGAGTTTATGAGGAGTTTTGAGTATTATCTAATTTAAGAGAATCTTTTGAGTAATTATCTCAAATTGAGGAAGAGTTATGTTTTAAACATATGAGCATGAGTTATATATTATAGGGAGTAGTATTGAGCACCGATATGGGGATGATTTCAGACAATTCACAATCCTCATAAATCATGTATGCCAATATGGGTAAAGGAACATACTTTTTAGATGATTCCTTATTGCTTTTAAGTATAGCTTAGTGGATCCACTTAGTTGGAGATTTTTTATACTCCGTAAAGGTATAGGAAAGTTCTGGCAGTGTGGGCGAGACGCTGTATCATCACATAGCTCATAGTGATGGTTGTCAGTTAGAGAATCTCCCAAATAAGAGTAAAAGAGTTTATTATTGTATTTTCATATACTTTGAGTTCTTGCCTACTGTTTTCAAAGCTTTGTATATTGCATATTGTTATCATTGGTTTCATCTTGAGTTGAGTTGAGTATTCTTGATTTGAGTTGAGTACTCTTGAGTTGAGACAAGTGTCATGACCTGCCACTTTGCCCTTCAAATTTTGCACTGGAAGAAGGGAGGGAGAATCTAGAGTTGTGGAGAGGTTAGTAGAAGACTTTAGAACTACCTAGATAATTTCCAAGAGGGCTTTAGAATTACCTAGAACTTGTAGAGAACTCTAGAACATGGACTAAAGTGTAAATAAGTAGGGACTTGTAAAGTAAATATTATTTACATTTAGGCCCTTAGGAGGTAGTATAAATAGAGGGCCTCTCATTTGTAAATCATCCAAGCTTGAAGCAACCAATCCAACAAAGATGTAAGCAATCTTCCACAAGCAATACAAAGCCTTCTTCCAAAGCTCTCTAAATATTTCTAATTCTTTCTTTACATTCTCTTAGCGATCTTAGTTTTAAAGCCTTACTTGAGCTTACAAGACCGTGAAAGATTCGTGAGTAAGTTGTCGAGAGCTGCACGAAGCTTTAGTGAGACTTTAAGTTTGTGAACACGTGGTATCAGAGCTAAGGTTTGATACTAAGAGAATGGCCAACAAAGGAGACTTTAATGCCACTAGCACCACAAACGTCAGGTTGGATGTGGAAAGAAACACCACAAGGGAAAGAAGCACGTTAAGAGTAGCGAGGAAATGTTGCTCGAACCTACACCAAGTGAGGCGCTAACCTCTCACCCATCTTCAACCACTGAAGCGAGTGACGATGACGGTGGAGAGGATCCCATTAACGTCACACCTGGAGTAGAGTGGGTTGCAAGGGTAGACATGGTGAGGCAGGCCGTGGAAATCTTAGGCATGTGCTTGAACGAGGTCGATGGCAAGTTCAAGACACTGGAGGACTTCACCCTTAAGGACAATGACAACATCCACAGGGAGTTGGAGGACCGCCAGCGTGCCGAGTTTGAGATGAAGGAGGATATCACTTCCTTGGAGTGTCGGCTCATGGAGGCGTTAAGCACGATTGAGATCATGAAGGCCGAAATGACATCACTCAAGGAAGGTGTGGAAGTTGGAGGATCATCACCGTTCGACCAAGCTAGGGAAGCCAAGTTCGAGGCTCCCAAGGTACCTATGTTCAAAGGCATCCGTGACGCGCAAGAGGTGGAGAATTTCCTATAGCACTTGGAGAACTACTTCAAGTGTAGCCGAGTGAAGAACAACGAAAAAAAGATCAACACTGTCGGGTTGTATCTTTCGAAGATGGCCATGCTATGGTGGAGGCGTAAAGAGTCAGAAATAGGGAAGGGGCTTTGCACCATCAACACTTGGGAGCAATTCCGAGTGGAGTTCAACAAGGCTTTCTTCCCTAACAACGTCATCAATGAGGCGAAGCGCAAGTTTAGGGAGCTGAAGTAGACGAGCAACATACGTGAAGGAGTTCACCACCCTGACTCTTCAGATTCCTAACCTCACAGATGAAGATATGTTATTCCACTACATGAATGGGCTGCAAAATTAGGCCAGGACAGAGTTGGAACGGCGACAGGTCAGGACTATCGATGAAGCCATCACGCAGGACAAAGCTTTGACAGACTTCAGGCATGAAAAGCCCGACAGAGCCAGATGAGAGGAGATGAGAGGTAGTCATGACTAAGGTGGGGGAGATCGTGGTGAAATCGAGTAGCAGCGGCCACATCCCAAGAATCATGATACCTATAGGTCTGATGGCAAGAAGTATGGACGTACTGGTGACAAGGAGAGAAAGGCAGAAACTGCTAAAAGAAATGGTTGCTACATATGCAGTGGGCCGCATGGCTACGCAAGGTGCCCTAAACTGAAGAACCTTGGTGCTATCCTGTGAGAGAGGAAAGAGAAGGATGCACAGGAGCAAGGACAAGCTGAAAAGATGACGCAGTTGAGCTTGATAGGACTATACGGAGCCATCACAAAGTAGTCAAGGAAGGCGAGAGAATACGACGCACAGTATGTCGACATCACGATTAATGGAAGACTCACTTGTGTTATGGTCGACACGGGTGTAGAGACCAATTTCATGACCAACACGGCAGTGATAAGATTGGGGCTGAGTTACAGTCCAAGTAACGCCCAACTTAGGACGGTCAATGCACCACCGACTCCCATGTGCAAAGTCACGCATGGAGTAAGCATAACGCTAGGCGAGTGGCAAGATAAAACCAACTTCACTATCACTCCTTTAGACCTTTTTGTTATCATTCTAGGGTAGGAGTTCTTCCAAGAGTGCCACGTGGTGATTGATCCTTACCTCCAACGACTTCTGGTCATGGAGCAAGAAGGGTCATGTATGGTGCCCCTGGTTAAGGTAACAACGACAGAAGGACAAGTCCGACTAATGGCCATGCAGATCGAGAAAAGCATTAAGAAGAAGGATTCAACGTTTATAGTCACCATTGCAAGTTCGAAAGAAGACAATGGCGTTAAAGAGTCCTTTCCACCATTCATGGAGAAGGTTCTAGAAAAGAACAATATTATGATGCCAAAGGAGCAACCAAGGTGCTTGCCTCCTAGGAAGGAGGTAGATCATATGACTGAGCTAGAAGAGATAAGGAAGCAGCTGAGGGAGTTGCATAAGGGCATTGATCGAGTTAATAGACTATTGGTCACGCATGTGAGAAGACAAGACTCGATTGTCTATGCAGCAGCGATGCGGTGGTCGTCACATCAATAGGTTGGGGAGAGTGTCATGACCCGCCACTTTTCCCTTCAAATTTTTCACCGAAAGAAGGGAGGAAGAATCTAGAGTTGTGGAGCGGTTAGTAGAAGACTCTAGAACTCCCTAGATAATTTCCAAGAAGTCTTTAGAATTACCTAGAACTTGTAGACAACTCTAGAACATGAACTAAAATGTAAATAAGTAGGGACTTGTAAAGTAATTATTATTTACACTTAGGCCCTTAGGAGGTACTATAAATAGAGGGACTCTCATTTGTAAATCATCCAAGCTTGAAGCAAGCAATCCAACAAAGTTGTAAGCAATCTTCCACAAGTAATACAAAGCCTTCTTCCAAAGCTCTCTAAATCGTTCTATGTCTTTCTTTAGATTATCTTAGTGATATTAGTTTTAAAGGCTTAGTTGAGCTTACAAGACCGTGAGAGATTCGTGAGTAAGTTGTCGAGTGTCGCACGGAGTTTTAGTGAGAATTTAAGTCTGTGACACAAGGTAAGTATGTTTCCCTTTTTATTAGTCCAAGCTTATGTTTATGTTTCAGAGTTCCCCTTACATGCTCGTACATCAATGTCATGACGCCATTTGGCCTGCATCTTTTCATAATGCAGATACAGGTATTCAGGGTCATCAACAGGCGCTCCGTTGATACCACTTGCCATTCCAAATTTTCTTTGGTCAGCCTCATTTCTTCCGTAGGATTCCCTATTTACCTTTTAGTCTTGTTAAGATGTCGCGGGTCTTGTCCCGACGTCTATAGGCTTCATAGACAGTAGTGTTTTGAGAAGTCTCTTTCATTTCCATTGTTAATGTTTAAGTCTTGAGTTCCCTTCTTTTCACTAGTTGAATGTTTCCAGACATTTTTGAGTTTATTTATTATTAAGACAATTGAGTAAATCTTTACTTTTGAGTTCATCTATTGTTGAATAAGTCTTCCACTGAGTATTGAGCCAAGCCAAGGGTTTGCTTGGGGACCAACAATGGTTCTCGAGTGCCATTTACGTTCAAGGTGTAGGCTCGGGGCGTGGTAGCTCATAGTGATGGTTGTCGGTTAGAGAATCTCCCAAATAAGAGTAAAGTGTATGTTATTATATTTTATACATTTTGAGTTGATATCTACTGTCTTAAAAGCTTTAAATATTGCATCTCTTGTTATTGCTTTCATGTTGGAGTTGAGTTGAGGTGAGTATTGTCTTCCCATGTTATCAGTTCATTTCTCTATGTTTTAGGTTTCCCCCTTGCATGCTCGAGTGCCGGCCACATCCAGGGTGTAGGCTTGGGGTGTGACAAACTTGGTATTAGAGTGAAGAGTTCAAGATTCCTAGGTTGTCTATGAAGCCGTGTCTATAGTGTCATTGTTATTAGTGTGAAGCATACCACATCTATAATTAGGATGCTATGACATTCAGGAAACATTTCACTTCCTTCTTACTCCTTTTTGTGCAATAGAGTTCAACTCTATGAAAGTTTCTTCTAACTCGTGCTTACGCGTATCTTTTCAGATTATGCCTCCACGAATAGATGTTCCAGGCCGTCCTGCTAGGAGTAATGTTAATACTCAAGACCAAGAGGTTCCCAATGCACCAGAAGTGCAACACCCTCAGGGAGATGTCACCAATGCTGAGTTCTGGAATGTTACCTGGATGTTGACTCAAGTTGTGGCAAATGAAGCTGGTCAACAAAGAGTGGTTCGTCAAGATGTGGCTGATACATCCAGGATCCATGAGTTTTTTAGAATGAATCCACCAGAGTTCACAGGGTCAAATATCACTGAGGATCCGGAGAACTTTGTGGAAGAACTTGAGAAAATGTTTGAGGTTATGCTGGTCGCCGATGCAGAGCGTTTGGAGTTAGCTTCTTACCAGCTCAGGGGTGTTGCTAGGATAAGGTCCGATCAATAGAAGAAGAGAAAGGATGAAGGGGCACCAATTCTGAGTTGGGCTGTGTTTGAAAGTGCTTTCTTGGGGCATTTTTTTCCCCACGAGCTAAGGGAAGCAAATGTAAGGGAATTTTTGAATCTGAAATAGGAGTCCGTGAGTGTGCATGAGTATAGCCTCAAGTAAGGAAGGTAAAGTGGGATGAGTCTGTTTGTGTCTGGGCTATCTCGCTTGTCAAGTAAGGAAGGTAAAGCGGCTATGTTGATAGAGGACATGGAAATAACTAGACTTATGATCCATGTGCAGCAGGTTGAGGAAGATAAGTTGAAAGACAGGGAAGAGTTTCGTAGTAAGAGAGCTAAGACAGCTGGTCATGAATCCGGCCAGCAAAAGACCAGAAATGTGAATCGGCCATCCTTTCAGAAAAGGTCATAGGGCCTACTCCATCTTCAGCTAGTGCGAGCAACAAAGAACATAGGTGATTTCAGGAACCATAATCCCAGAATTTCAAAGCTCAACCTACTTAGTCTCAAGGTAGTGTGGCACAAGGAGCTACTTCAGGGACAGGGAGAGGAGCAAATTGTTTGTATGCTATTACTAGTCCCCAAAAGAAAGAGGATTCATCAGATGTTATCAGTTGTATGACTAAAGTTTTTACTTTTTATGATTATGCATTATTTGATCCCGGTGCGAGTCTATCTTTCTTGACTCCTTATATAGCTATGAGGTTGATATTCTTCCCAAACAACTTCTTGAGCCCTTCATTGTTTCCACACCTGATGGTGAGTCTATTCTAGCAGAAAGAGGTTATCGTAATTGTACCATATCTGTTAATCACAAGGACACCATGGCTCAGTCAAGCTAGACATGGTGGACTTTGATGTTAATCTAGGTATAGACTGGCTTCATGTCTTTTATGCCTCAATTGATTGTAGAACTCAAGTAGTCCAGTTTCAGTTTCCTAATGAGCCAGTTTTAGAGTGGAGGAGTAGTTCAGCAGTGCCTAAGGGTCGTTTCATTTCATACCTTAAGGCTAGAAAGTTAGTCTCTAAGGGGTGCATCTATCACTTAGTCCAAGTTAATGACTCTAGTGTTGAGACACTGATTATTCAGTCAGTTCCAGTTGTGAGTGATTTTCCATATAGGTCTTTCTAGATGATATTCTCGGAGACGCTCTTGAGAGAGAAATATACTTCGGAGTAGACATTTTTCCTGATACTCAACCTATCTCTATTTCGCCATATAGAATGGCTCCAGTTGAGTTAAAAGAGTTAAAACAGAAGTTGAAAGATCTTCTTGATAAGGGTTTCATTCCACATAGTGTGTCGCTTTAGGGAGTTCCGGTCTTGTTTTTAGGAAGAAAGATGGTTCTCTTAGGATGTTTATCGATTACTGCCTATAGAATAAGGTCACCATAAAGAATAAGTATCCCCTTGCGAGAATTGATGATCTTTTTTACCAGCTTCAGGGTGCCACTTACTTCTCTAAAATAGACCTCAGATCTGGCTATCATCATCTAAAAGTAAGGGAAAGTGACATCCCAAAAACAATATTCAGGATCCGTTATGGTCATTATGAGTTCCTTGTGATGTCTTTTGGCTTGACCAATGCTCCTGCAGCATTCATGGATCTCATGAATAGAGTGTTTAAGTCATATCTTGACATGTTTGTTATCGTATTTATTAATGAAATCCTGATTTATTCAAGAAGTGAGGGGATCATGCTAGTCATCTCAGAATATTCCTCCAAATTCTCAAGGATAGAGAGTTGTATGCCAAATTTTCTAAGTGTGAGTTTTGGCTTGAATCTGTGGCGTTCTTAGGCCACATTGTATCTCATGAAGGGATTCGAGTTGACACTCAGACGATTGAAGCAGTGTCAAACTGACCCCGACCCACATCTCAAATGATATAAGGAGTTTCTTGGGATTGGCTGGTTACTATAGTAGGTTCATCGAGGGGTTTTCATATATTTCATCTCTGTTGAATAAGTTAACTCAAAAAATAGTTAAGTTTCAATGGTTTGAAGCTTGTGAGAAAAGCTTTCAGGAATTGAAAACTTGGTTGACTACGACCCTAGTGTTGACCCTACTAGAGGGTACAAAGGGCTTTGTTGTTTATTGTGATGCGTCTAGAGTTGGACTTGGTGTGTATTAATGAAAAATGGTAAGGTGATAGCCTATGCCTCTAGAAATCTTAAGATTCATGAGACGAATTACCCTACTCATGATCTCGAGTAAGCAACAATAGTATTTTCTTTTAAAATATGGCGTCACTATCTCTATGGCGTTCATGTAGATGTGTTCACCGACCATAAGAGTCTCCAGTATGTTTTCAGTCAGAACGAGCTTAATCTCTGACAAATGAGGTTGTTAGACTTGCTTAAAGATTACAACTTTTGTATCCTTTATTACCCAGGTAAGGCTAATGTTGTTGCAGATGCTTTGAGCAGGTTATCTATGGGAAATACTGCTCATGTTGAGGAAGGAAAGAAAGAATTGGCTAAAAATGTGCATAGATTTGCACGTTTGGGAGTCCGTTTGCTAGATTCCAATAAAGGTGGAGTTATGGTGATGAATGGGGATGAATCATCACTAGTGTCTGAAGTGAAAGAGAAATAAGACCAAGACCCTTTTTTATTTGAACTAAAGGAAAATGTTCATAAGCAAAAAGTGATGGGTTTTGAACAAGGGGGAGACGGTATGTTGAGATATCAAGGTAGATTGTGTGTATCAAAGGTGGATGAGCTGCAAGAGAATCATGGAAAAAGCTCATAGTTCCAAATATTCTATTCATCCGGTTCCACAAAGATGTACCGTGACTTGAGAGAAGTCTATGGTGGAGTAGAATGAAGAGGTGTATTGTAGATTTCATTGCCAAGTGCCCAAATTGCCAACAAGTCAAGGTAAAGCACAAAAGGCCTGGTGGTGTGGCCCAAAACATAGCTCTTCCAGAATGGAAGTGAGAGATGATTAATATGGATTTCATTACTGGTTTGTCACGGTCTCGCAGGTAGCATGATTCGATTTGGGTGATTGTAGATCGGATGACTAAATAAGCCCATTTCTTGCTTGTAAAGACTACAAATCTAGCCGAAGATTATGGCAGATTGTCCATTCCAGAGATAGTCTGACTTCACGGAGTTATGGTGTCTATCATATCAGATAGAGGTGCACAATTCACTGCTCATTTTTTGAAGTCTTTCCAGAAAGGTTTGGGTTCAAAGGTAAATTTGAGTACTACTTTTCATCCCAGATGGATGGCCAAGAAGAGCACACAATTCATACCTGAGAAGATATGTGAGGGCATGTGTCATAGACTTCAAAGGTAATTGAGATGACCACTTCCCTCTCATAGAATTTTCTTATAATAATAGCTATCACTCGAGTATCCAAATGGCTCCTTATGAGGCTCTTTATGAGCGAAGATATTGATCTCCTATTGGTTGGTTTGAGGTTGGTGAAGCTGAGTTGATATGACCAGACTTGGTTCATTAAGCCATGGAGAAGGTGAACATTATTTAGGAAAGGCTAAAAACAGCACAAAGTCATCATAAATCCTATACCGATATTAGGAGAAGGGACTTGGAATTTGAGGTTGATGTTTGGGTCAACTTTAAAGTTTCACCCATGAAGGGTGTTATGAGATTTGGTAAGAAGGGAAAACTCAGTCCCCGAAACATTGGTCCTTACCGGATATCCAAGAGAATTGGAAATGTAGCTTATAAGTTGGAGCTACCATCAAAGTTAGCAGCAGTTCATCTGGTATTCCATATTTATATGATTAAGAAGTGTATGGGCGATCCTTCTCTTATTGTACCTACCGAGAATATTGGTATTAAGGACAGCCTATCTTATGAGGAGATGCACATTCAACTTCTTGATCGACAGGTTCGCAAGCAGAGAACCAAGGAGGTTGCATCAGTCAAGGTCTTATGGAGGAATCAATTTGTTGAGGAAGCTACTTGGGAGGCGGAGAAAGATATGAAGAAGAGATACCCACATCTCATTCCTTCTGGATAAATTCAAAACCAAGGTACTAACTCTTTGTAAAGTACTCTTTAAGTTGATATGCTGAGTTATGTTAATTGCATGTTGTGTGCTTGAGTTGGGGTTTGTAGGTGTTTCCCACCCATGTTCTGCTTAGTGTGATCTCATTCGAGGACGAATGTTCCCAAGGAGGAGATATTGTAACACCTCAGACTTTAAAGAACTAAATAGAAGTTCGTACATGTCTCTTAAAGTATAGTTTTGGGTCTGGCACGGCGTGCCTGTAGACGAATGTGCCAGGACTACTGGTCAGTAGTTTGGGGCCTGGCACGGCGCGCCTGTAGTGCACCCCAAATTCTAGCAAGTATTTTAGGCCTGGCGCCCTGCGCCACTCAGTGCTCCAGGGTCGCCTGGCCTTTTCTTTTCCGTCCTTCATTCCGTGCATATTCTTTTGAATCGCATCTACGTTCTCTTCTTAATATGATCTCTGAAATTCTTCAATAATCCTTGAGAGATCCTACATGTCCTAATCACATGTCTTAATTTACATTTCAAATTAAAGTTAAGTTAAGAGGAAAGTTCAAGAGGTCATTTTGAGTAATTTAGAGAATTCTTTTGCATTTGATTATAGTTTTGAACTGTGTCTTGAGGAAGTTAGTATGAGAATGAGAAGAGTTGTATTTCATCTTTCAGAAATGAGTACAAGGGAAGTAAGTATGAGAATGAGAAGAGTTGTATTTCATATTTCAAAAATGAGTATAAGGGAACTATAGTTTTGAACTTAGTCTTGAGGAAGTAAGTATGAGAATGAGAAGAGTTGTATTTCATCTTTCAAAAATGAGTACAAGGGAACTAAGTATTCCCAAGTGTAACACTTTACTTTTAAAAAGAGAGAAACGTCGATTTCTGATGAGTTATGAGTTCACAGATGTTTTCAAAGTACTACCTATTTTAAGAGGATATTTTGAGTAATTACCTCAAATTAAGAAAGAGATATGTTTTATACATTTGAGCATGAGTTTATATTATTGGGAGTAGTATTGTGCCCCGATATGGGGATGAGTTCAGACAACTCACATTCCTCATAAACCATGTAGCCAACATGGGTAAAGGATCGTACTTTTTAGATGATTCCTTATTGATTTTGATCATAGCTTAGTGGATCCACTTAGTTGAGGTGTTCTATACCCCGGTAAGGTATAAGACAGTTCTGGCAGCATGGGTTTGACATTGTATCATCACATAGCTCATAGTGATGGTTATCAGTTAGGAAGTCTCCAAAATAAGAGTAAAGAGTATGTTATTATATTTTTATACATTTTGAGTTGATTTCTACTGTATTAAAAGCTTTAAATATTGCATCTCTTATTATTGCTTTCATGTTGGAGTTGAGTTGAGGTTAGTATTGTCTTCCCATGTTACCAGTTCAGTTATCTATGTTTCATTTTCCCCCTGGCATGCTCGTATATTCAATGTACTTACGTCATTCGACCTGCATCTTTTTATTATGTAGATACAGGTATTCAGGGTCATCAACAGGTACTCCGTTGAAACCATTTGCACTCCAGCTAGCTTTGGTGAGCCTCCTTGCTTTCCAGAGGGCTTCACACTGTTATTTCTGTTTTGTTAAGTTGTCGAGGGTTCTATCCGGACTGCTATCGTAGTATTTAGAGGCTTCATATGTAGTTAGAAGTTGAGGAGTCTCTCCTTATTTCCCTTGTTGATGTTTGAGACTTTGAGTTGATCACTTATGTTTATTTAAGTATTTTCAAACATTCATTGACTTAAGTTGTTTTGGGAAATTATGAGTTAATTCTGGTATTTGGGTCCCCATTTTACTTGAGTATGTCTTCCTCTAAGTAGTCAGCCAGGTCAAGGATTTGCTTGGGGGCAGCAATGGTTCTTGAGTACCGGCCACGTCCAGGGTGTAGGCTCGGGGCGTGACACTTCAGAAGAAATTTTTACTTATATGTATTTGTTTAGGAGTAGTATTTAGTATATTTCAGTTAGATTTTCTTGTTATTGGAAATATTTTACTTTTATTTAAGGATTTTGTAATGAGATATTATCTTAGTATAAGTTTTTAGTTGTTTTTATTATATGATCATGGTGAATTTTATTATTAGCTAGCATGTTTTGTTATTAATTTTCAATATATGCAACTCTAATTTAATAAATAATATCAATATAACTTTAGAGACAATTGATGTCTTCACTGATTGAACTAAATAATTAGCGATGATATAATTTTATCGGTAGTAATAACCTTTTTAGTGACAAAACATACTATCAACTACAAAAAAAAGGGTACACTTTTTACGACAAATAAATTCGTCACAAATGTTTATGCATTTGGAGACGATTTTTCTTATTGTAGTCAATATAATACTTTTAGCAACGAAGCACTAAATCGTCTTTGTATACTTTTAGTGATGACTGATTGACGAAATTTTTTTCGTCACACAATATTTTTAGTGACGAAATATGATTTATAGATGACAATAATATTTGTCCCTGATAATTAAATTTGTTGTAGTGTAGTACCAGCTACCAGTGGTTATTTTTCATGTCATCGATAACTTTTGGGATTTGGAGAAGAGGGTGAGCACTTGGTGTCCTGGATCATCGTGTCTCCTTCTCTACTTATTTAGCTAGTATTTTTCTTTTCGAGACAAGATTTGTTTTGGTACACGTTTGGGACTCGTACTCTTATTTTCAGGCAACTCTATACTTGTGACTTTCAAGTTCTCGGAGGTTTCTTTTTATATAGTTTTTTGTTCGCTTCTGCTTCTGTTTTGTTGTGGGGTTTAGTTTGATTTTTGTTTAGTGATACCCTTATGCTCATTAATTTTTGTTTTGGGTTACAGTTTGACTTACCAACTGGCGGGTCATATTAGGTGTCATCATGACTCAAGAAATTAGGTCGTGACATGTCATGTGTTATGTAGTGCTAAGCAGTAACCATGGGTAAAAGATATGGAGCATGTTTAATTGTATTGCGCTTGTTGCTTCTTTTATCCCCTTTGGTATTTTCGGTATCAAATGACGAACGGGTCAGAGTTAAAATTAAGAAGAGGAAGCTGGATCAGGTAACTTGACTTGGTAATCTATTTTTGGCAGAAATGAAAGCTGAAACATCAATTGCAACGTTTGTGATTGCTGAAGCTAGTAATACCCCCAAATATCTAAACAACACCACTCAACAACCCCTCAATTAATTTAAGATGGGTCAACAAACAGAAAAACTGATTTTGCAATTTCAATTGTCACCATAACTTGAATTTATTCATACAAATTCATCAAATCAGAAATCAAATAGTTACTCAATAACACCAAGGAAAAAAAATATTTTCTACTACAATTATTTAACAATAGAGATAAATCAATTAAGTGCTTACCGTTTCTTGTGCTTCTCCATATTGAAATGATCGTCCCTCACTGGAGAAACAGAATAAAAAATTATATCGTCACCAAGAAGAAATAGCAAAGAGCTCTGAAGCTCTTCCTATTACTATTTTGAAGGTAGTGTTAGGTCTCCGAAAATGACAATTTTGACTTTTTGAGGGAATGTTCTTTCCTGAAACCTTTGGTCTTTTCACCTATTTCGTCAAAACATATCTACTTCACGGTATTCAGTGATTTTGAGTTTGTTCCTCCATAAATTTTCCTTTTCCTCTTCCCTTTTCCCGTCTTATTTTCGTCTTTTTACCCAATCACTTTGCTATTCCTCGCTCAATAGAACAAATTTCGCAAAATAAAATTAGAGACGGTGAACCAGACATGGATCTGTAGTGGATTCCTTATGTTGTTGTTCATTTATTTGTTTTGTGTAGAAAGAGAAATGCTAAAATTGTGAAGTCTGATATGGAGTTTTGGGAGGAAATCCATACCGTTGGAGGAATGAATCGTGGAAATTTGGTTCCTTTAAGATTGGAAGAGAGATACAGATACTAAAGGACAAACCAGAAATTGTTGTTTGTAGAAAGAGCAATTTTCAAGAACTGCAAATATATGAAAATACCTTTAATTACAAAATGTAGAATTGAAATGAGATACAGAAAATATAAAAATTCAAGTGAATTTTATTTTTAATTAACCTAGTCAAAGTTGGATGACTTTTATGTGACAAAAAATAGATTTTGAGTGAGATATTATTTGATATTTTTTCTTAAGCTTGAAATACAAATTAAAATCATTCGATCTGTTAGGGTTATGAATAAACCTGTTTCATAATTGAACGTATGCTTGTTTAGAATGAATTAACAAAATGGATGGTTTTATGATCCATTGAAATATTATTATGTGAGAAAAATTCTCCCTAGCTAATACATAATAATTTCTCTTTCTGTAAAATAACTTACTATTGACTAATTGACTATAATGTCCAAAAAAACCCCAAAAAAACTTTGGGCTTAGAAAAAGACATTGTTAAAATTTGGTAAATATTGTAGATATATTCTAAATATGGTAGAGTATATGTATAGATATTCTAGGTATTTTATTTTCTTTTGCTTCTTAACTTATTGTGTACAAATAGGGTTGTAGTTTCTTGTATTCAATGATAAATAGAATTATCAATTCTCCAGCTTTTCTTATGTGTCTCTGTCTCGTTTTGTAACATGGTATTAGTGCCTCCTCGGATTGTTGAAATTTATATTCTTTCATTTTTCTCGTGGTATTTTGTTGATAGCAATTATTGCTTGATCACTTTGTTAGGTCTCTTCTATCTTTCATTTTTTTGTTGACGTCAATTTATTAAGTCAATATCATGGAGAAGAATGATATTTCTCAACCTACTTTGTTGTTGTCAATGGATCTAACTATCGTCATCAGTGTGAGACAATGTGTAGGTTTTTTAAAGGGAGAAAGTTGTGGCGATATGTCACATGTGATTTAACATGTCCAAAGCAAAGTGGGATTGAAACAAATGAAAATTTTGTTGATTGTTTGGATGATTGGGACAGACGAAATGATCATATCATTACATGGTTGCGAAACACTTCTGTTCCAAGTATTCATCTCTAATTTGGACAATTTGACACTACAAAAGAGGTATTGAATCATCTCTCTCAACGATATACTATTTCTGATCTTTCTCATCATTTTAATAGATGAAGGACATAGCCAGCTTGGAACAAGAAAATGAGGAAATAGTCTATGAATGTCTCTCTAAGATGGAATCCATCTGGAATCAATTGATCTTGACTGAACAAGTTCTTAAAAATTATGATGTTCCTGCCAAATTTTTAGCTTACCGTAGCAATGACAAAGTGATTCAATTCTTGATGGCTCCTACTGATTAATATGAAGTAACCCAGGCTGAATTAATTAATCAACAACCTTTTTCAACTCTTGAAGATGCTCTTTCACGCCTTAAATCTGAAGAAACTCATTTGGATCCTATGCGTCCAGTGGATAATTTAGGTTTTTGCAGCCACTAACAAAATTGGTATCAAATTTTGTCGCAATTGTCTTCAAACTGATCATGCTTTACATAATAGCACAATTATTGAATGAAATAAATGTAAGAAAAAGGGGCCATATATCTAGAAATTGTCCTCCAATTTACCGGTATTTAAAAAGGAAGATCACTTGATTGAGAATTGTCCTACTCGTCCTCACAACAAAAATCAATCTCGTCTGAATCAGCCTTCAAATCCTGTTCTTGTAGTAACCGAGAATTTTGGGACTTCATCAGTTGACCTTGAATCTCTTCTTAGTCAACTCCTCTCTTCAACTTGTAACAGCCTTGTAGCTCTAGTTACTCCTTCAGGTAATTCATCTTGGTACTTTGATTCAGCATGTTGCACTAACATGATGTATTCTTCCAAGATTTTCTCTGACCTGACAACTCTTTCTATCTCATCATCCATTCATACAATTGATGGATCAAATATGAATGTTAATTATAAATAATATATTTCTTCATCAGAACTCTCTTTGTCTAATGCTTTCCTTATTCCAAGTTTAAATTTTAATCTTATCTCTATTAAACAATTATGTGATTCGAGATATGATGTTAATTTTTCTTCTCTTGGTTGTCAAGTGCAGGACCTTCAGATGGGACAAATCATTGGGAGAGGCCGTAAAGTTGGGCGTATGTTTGAACTCACCAGTCACATTCCCCAATCATCTCCTATGTATCGATTATGTGTTGTTTCTTCTAGTTTTCCTATGTCGTTATGGCATCAACGTCGGTGTCATTGTTCTTTGAGTAAACTTCGCCCTTTAGTTTCAAGAGGATTGTTAGGTCATTTTAATGAGAAAAGTTTGGATTGTATTGCATGTAACCATGCCAAACAACCTGCTTTACCTTTTAATAATAATCTTTCTATTTCAAAGTTTCCTTTTGATTTAATTCATTCTTATGTTTGGGGGCCTTCTCATGTACCAAAAATGATTGGAGCACGATACTTTGTCATTTTTATTAATGATTTTTTTTCGGTTCATATGGATATATCTTATGAAATATCATTTAAAATTACCTCAAATCTATATTAATTTTGGAAAAATGGTTAAAATTCAATTTGGTAAAATTATCAAAGTTTTTTGTCGTGATAATGTTATGGAATATCGTGATTCTAAACTTTTGAATTTATTTTCTAAAAATGGTACACTTTCTGAATTCTCTTACCCCGGTACCTCTAGAAAAAATGGACGAGTAGAGCGCAAGAATTATCATATCCTTGATTATGTCTGGGCTATGATTATTTATTCATCTTGCCCTG
This sequence comes from Solanum etuberosum, assembly GCA_029582245.1. Taxonomy (NCBI): domain Eukaryota; kingdom Viridiplantae; phylum Streptophyta; class Magnoliopsida; order Solanales; family Solanaceae; genus Solanum; species Solanum etuberosum. Next base: position 3,932 of record JAJONR010003382.1, on the reverse strand, counting down.
AGCGCTTTTGGGGTGAAGCAGCTCTTATTGCATTATTTAAATCAACAAACTACCATCTTCTGTTCATGAAAAGATGTCTCCTCATGGACAACTTTACAAGGAAGCTCGTGATTACACATTACTTAAAGTATTTAGGTCTGCTTGTTTTGTTCTTCTTCAACCACATGAATACACAAATTTAGAACCTCGTGGTTGAGTTTGTTTCTTTTTGGGATATGGGATAGAACATAAAGGTTATCGTTGTTGGGATCGTGTGTCAAATTGTATTCGTATATCTTGACATGTTGTCTTGTGGGAACATATTAATTTTTCCTCACTGTCAAAGTTTGAGTCTATTCCAGCAAGCCAAGTGTCATTCTCTTCTAATCCTTCTGTTGAGCTTTTTCAAAGTAACCCCAATGCAGGTTCATCTAGTGAGTCATACACTGCACACCACGGTTCTACCATTTCATTTGATGAAGGCCCATCTGATAGTCCAGTTCATGAAAACAGTACAACGTCAAGTTCTCATGATGAATCTCCAATTGATACTTCAACACTTGATAAGAATGTTGATCCCGAGGTACACTCATCTTTTCTTCTTCCTGATAATACTTCATCTACACGTCCAGAGAATGATAAAAAAATTCCTCCTGGTTCTCTACGTGATTATTATCGATATTGTACCATATTTATCTTACAAGAGCCGGTACATACAAAGAGGCATCCAGTGATCCATGTTGGTAGCAAGTTGTCACACCCCGAGCCTACACCCAGGACATGGCCGGCACTCGAGAACTATTGTTGGTCCCCAAGAGAACCCTTGGCCTAACTCATTACTCAGCGGAAGACTTACTCAATTGAAATAGAAATCTCAAAACAAAACTCAACTCATAAGGATATTGTAACTCAAATAATTTAACTCAGTATACTCATATGAACATAAGTGTTCAACTCACACTCTTTAAAACATCAACAAGGGAAATGAGAAAAAGACTCATCAACTACTACTGTCTATGAAGCCTCTAAAATACTGTGATGGAAGTCGGGACAAGACCCACGAATCCTAACAAAACTGAAAGATAAATGAGAAATCCTCCGGAAGCAAGGAGGCTCACCAAAGAAATTCTGGAACTACAAGTGGTATCAACGGATCGCCTATTGATGACCTTGAATACCTGTATTTTCATCATGAAAGATGTAGGAAAAATGGCGTCAGTACCTTGAATGTACGAGCATGCAAATGGAACTCTAAAGCACATAGATAACTTTGAACTGATAAAAAGGAAGAACATACTCATCTCATCTCAACTCAACTCAACTCAACTTCAGGATACTCAACTAAATTCAATATAAAAGCAACAATAAAGATGATGTATAAAGAAAGATTTTAAAACAGTAGATAACAACTCAATGTGCATAAAAATACAATAATAACCTCTTTACTCTTATTTGGGAGATTTTCTAATCGATAACCATCACTATGAGTTATATGATGATACAGCGTCTCGTCCATGCTGCCTGAACTGTCCTACACCTTGTCAGAGTATAGGACATCCTCAATTAAGTGAATCCACTAAGCTATGCTTAAAAGCAGTAAGGAATCATCTAAAAAGTATGATCCTTTACCCATGTTGGCATACATGGTTTTTGAGGAGTTTGAGTTGTCTGAACTCATCCCCATATTGGTGCTCAATTGTAACACCCCGACTTTTCGGAACACTAATTTAACTCGTACCTTCTTGGAAAAACAAAGAGGATGAGTAATGATTTAAGAATGATGTCGTATGTCATATTTTAAGTGTTCAAGGGTTGTATCTCAAGTTTTTAAGTTAGGTAAGTTGCAAAATAAAAGTTGGCGAAAGTTATCGTAAGTTTCTTTTAAAATATTTCTCTAAAATTTAGGTCAAATGTCTCAGAGGTTTTCTCCCAATATATAAAGAGTTATGGGGCCTGCAACCCAACAAATCGAAGGTCTACAAGTCTAATTTCCAACGCATAGAACCGTTCATTCATACGACTTAATAATAGAGAGATATTCACATTTTCGTGAGACTGCGCAAGCAGGCACGTGAGGTGGGTCCCCTAGGTCGGTGGAACTTTTTATATATCTTCTTCTTCGACTTTTCTTCATTATTTTTTGTAAATAACCAGAAAATTTAGAAAACCCACTTCTAGGATCAACCAAATTATATATTTTCTCGACTTAAGTCGTTGACGAAAGTTGTTCTACGCGTTGAGCTCGTCATCATGGTATAATTTATTTTATCGATTTCGTAGCATATCATACTTTGGTGTTGGGACAGCAAGGGTTTGAACATACTTTAAGGTTTTGAGGTGTATTACGAACTTAAGATCAAGGTAAGACCCTTCTTTCATCGACTCTAGTTTTGATAAGCCACAACGGAAATACATATCTTTTATCGGATTATCATGGTATCTTCTATTTTCGTGGGTTGATTATGGTCCTGCCTTGTTGTAGTAGCGAGGGAGGCTTTGAGTAATCATCGTTAGGCCACATGAATTCAGCGAAAAAGGTATGTTAAAACTATTCCCTTCTTACAACATGTTTCCTTAAAGCTTAGGAGCAATGTAATTGGGTTGTTATCGTTGTTATACTTATAGCCGTTAGTGTTGATTGTTGGCTACCTGTGTGGATATAATCCTCCCTTTTCGGGATTCTTATTCAGTTAGTAGCGTCCCTATGTCGGACACGAATTAGAGGCTATTTGTATAGGTTTCTTATAGCTAAATTTCTCATTTTTAGCCTATTGGATTATTATTGTTGCCCTTGGGGCTATTGAGGTTAGCTGTAGAAATTTGACCTATGCTTAGAAGGGCTATGTTCTGCCTACAGGGCTATATTAACGCCTAATACGGCTATGTGTTGTATCCTACGAGGGCTATGATGTTGTCTAAGAGGACTATGTTACTTCCTAAGAGTGTTATGTGTTGCCTACGGGGCTATGTTGATGCAAAAGAGGGCTATGTGTAGCCCATAGAGCTATGATGTTGCTTAAGAGGGCTATGCACTGCCTACGGGGCTATATCGTTGCCAAAAAGGGCTATGCGACTTCTTACAAAGACAAGGGGCTACTGATAGGGGTACGTAGGTTGATTTGGCACCTTCTGGGCTTATGGGGGCCTAGGTAGGTGGTGTCTTATTTGTACCTGCCGAGATTATGGGGGCTTGGTCAGGTTGTTAGTTGATAATTTGTTTGTATATTTAGATTCAGTAGTGGGTTAGCATGCTTATCTAAATTTTGATTTCCTTACCTGATTGCTTTTGGTATATTATAATACTTGCTCATTTAGTCTATAGCCTTTCATACTCGATACATTATTTCGTACTGACGCCCCATTGCCTGGGGGTGCTGCATTCATGCATGCAGGTCCCGACAGAACGGGAAATTGATTTTGTTATCGATATTCTACCAGGTACACAACCCATATCTATCCCTCCTTATAGAATGGCTCCTGCTGAGCTAATGGAGTTGAAGGATCAGCTGAAAGACTTGCTGGATAAAGGCTTTATTAGGCCTAGTGTTTCACCATGGAGTGCACCAGTGTTATTCGTGAGGAAGAAAGATAGCTCACTAAGAATGTGTATTGATAACCGACAGCTGAATAAGGTGACTATAAAGAATAAGTATCCCTTCCGAGGATCGATGACTTGTTTGATCAGTTACAAGGTGTGAGTGCTTCTCAAAGATTGATTTAAGATCAGGGTACCACCAGATACGAGTTTGGGAGAAAGACGTTCCAAAGACGGCTTTTAGAACCAGATATGGACACTTTGAGTTCTTGGTAATGTCTTTTGGATTAACTAATGCCCCAACAGTGTTCATGGACCTGATGAATAGTATATTCAGGCCGTATCTAGACTTGTTTGTAATTGTATTTATTGATGATATTTTGGTGTATTCACGCTCAAAAGCTGAGCATGCAAATCA
>JAJONR010003381.1:0-52041 GCA_029582245.1 Solanum etuberosum | reverse complement strand
ATGCCGAAGAGAAATGGTTTCCGTGATGCCGAAGGGAAATGGTTTCAGTGATGTCGAAGGAAATTGGTTTCGGCTATTGATATCTGCCGAAGGGAAATGGTTCTGGTGGATGCCGAAGAGAAATGGTTTCCGTGATGCCGAAGGGAAATGGTTTCAGTGATGTCGAAGGAAATTGGTTTCGGCTATTGATATCTGCCGAAGGGAAATGGTTCTGGTGGATGCCGAAGAGAAATGGTTTCCGTGATGCCGAAGGGAAATGGTTTCAGTGATGTCGAAGGAAATTGGTTTCGGCTATTGATATCTGCCGAAGGGAAATGGTTCTGGTGGATGCCGAAGAGAAATGGTTTCCGTGATGCCGAAGGGAAATGGTTTCAGTGATGTCGAAGGAAATTGGTTTCGGCTATTGATATCTGCCGAAGGGAAATGGTTCTGGTGGATGCCGAAGAGAAATGGTTTCCGTGATGCCGAAGGGAAATGGTTTCAGTGATGTCGAAGGAAATTGGTTTCGGCTATTGATATCTGCCGAAGGGAAATGGTTCTGGTGGATACATAGACCTTGTGAATTCCCCATGTGTTCTATCCTATTTTTCACGGATGTGTATCATTGGGATAGACATGCATCATTATAATTGATATTTCATTTTAATGCGTTGCACATCATTTCCATTTGTGAACCTTGAGAGTGCATATTGTGAATAATGTGACTGACGAATATGATACTTTATATTGGTGAGCTGTATACTTTGGAGTGTTATTATATGCGCTATGTGCTATATGAAATGTGAACTATCACGTTGGACTTATTCTATGCAGTTTATGATTGTGGTGGTTTGGTTGGAGAGTTAGGAGTATTTGTATTATATATTTATTTAATTTGAGTTACTCGTTTGCTTGTTGAGTCCCGTGTTGTTTGGTACTCACTCTCTTACTTCCACACTTTTGTAGGCTACGGGCCTGGATCATTGTGATTACTCCATTTTCCCTTCTACGTTTGAGGTTTTTTTGGGTAGAGTTGTGAGGTAGCTTCTTGTCTTTTTCAATGGACACCTCTTACCCATTTACCATGATCTTGTTCTATTCGAGAGACAATGTCATTGAGACTTGTATTTCTTTCAAATTTTTAACTGGTGATAGTCTTTCATTATATTGTACTTCCGCATTTCCTGTTATTTTGGGGTTTAGGATGAATTGTCTTAGTAAGATAAGTGTCATCACGTCTATTTTTGGGTTGAGAAATGGTCTATGAGCCCTAGGTACATAGGTCTCACGTGTGTACACGCGAAGTCTAGTAGAGTCTTGAGGACCGGTACATATACATCTGTGCTTTTCTTCGAGAGGCTATGAAGAGAGTTAGGAAACTTCCCTTTATTCATTCATTCTTATCGTGCGTCGTTACCTTTGCCAGTACTGAGTTGTCGCGTGTTATTTTTGTAGATGGGGAGGACGAGATCTTATATTTAGGGTAGAGGAGGAGAGACACTCCCATAGGTAGTTATTTCAACCCCAACTAGGGGTAAGGGTAGGGGTAAAGCCCGATCTAGGGGCAGAGGTCGTGCCCATAGATTAGCACCAGTGAGAGGCCGTGGCAAATATGTCTTTCTTGAGCATAGATTGATATTAGAGAGGATAAGAATCCTCTAGAGTATGCAACCACACCATTACTTCAGGATACTTTATTGAGGGTGTTGGTTGTACTCGAGAGTTTCACCCAAGGTGGTGGTGCGATAGGCACACCCGGGGGCTCTCAGACCAGAGTGAGGGCTTAGACTGTAGAGAAGCTGGATGTTTCAATGGTTCAATGTACGGTTGGGCAGCCACCAGTGGGTCTAATGGTCGAGGGTGATCCTGAATCGGTAGTTTGTTTTTAGGCTGCCCCTATGGCTGTGTTGACTCAGGAAGAGTAGTGCAGGTATGAGAGGTTCAAGAAGATGGATCTACCCAGTTTCAGGGTGGAAAGAGCGAGGATGCTCATGAGTTTCTCATCAGTTGTAGAGAGTCGCAAGAGACAGCCGGGTTAGCTGAGTCTCATAGAATTTGTGGTGCTACACTCTAGCTACATGGTCCATAAATAAAGTAGTGGAGAGTTTATTCGAGGTGTTTAGCTTTTCGATCTCCACTAGTGACTTGGGATGCGTTTGTTGGTGCCTTTTACGACTAATTTTTCCCTTAGAGTGGAAGGGAGGAGAGCCGGTTGAGGTTTGAGAGTTTGAGGCAGGATAACCTTATGGTTACTAAGTATGAGACTCAATTATATTAGGTGTCTAGGCATGCTTCAGTTGTTGTTCACCTTCGGCTATTGTTACTAATGAGGCTGAGAGGACCTGCATATTTATTAAAGGGTTGACTTATTTCATATTCCTAGCCATGTTTAGATCAACTTGTGAGGGAGATTCTTTATGTTCCCTCATGAGAGCCACCATAGAGGCAGAGTTGATAGAAAGAGAGGAGCTTGGGGACCTAAGTGGGTCTGTGCATCCGATTATTGTTCATGCAACTCTGCCAACATCTGAGGGTAGTAAGAATCTTTGTGTGTCTTATAGTGCAAGACATGGTTAATACGGTTCACAACAACAATCTACAGGTCGAGGCAGTTATAGTGGCTTATTCGGTCCATCAAAAGAGCTCTTCACTTCGAGATCTTCTTATAGTTTTGGGGAGCTTGTTCATATGGTACGGGAGTGTCCTATGGAAACTCATACAAGATCGAACCTAGTTATTCTACTTCGACTAGAGGACCAACACCTCTGACCAGGGGTTGGGGCAGAGTTCATTCAGGGAGAGGCGGTCAAGATTCTAGTTGTGGTACTACAACATAATAGATTGCGGGTAAAGGTACCACCCGGGTTAGAGGTAGAAAAGGGGGTCAATGTTATGCATTCCTAGGGAGACCTAGGGTGGAGGGTTCTGATGTAGTTATTATAAGTATCGTCCTAGTTGGCTATCAATATGTGTCTGTATTATTTGATCTAGGATCTACATTCTCTTATGTGTCTGCCTACTCTGCTGCTGGGTTTGATTTGACGTGTGATCACATGTCTGTGCCTATTTGTGTTTCTACACTCGTGGGTGAGCCCTTAGTGTTGGATCAAGTGTATCAATCCTGTCTTATCTCTTTGGCGGTGTATGACATTTGGGTATACTTGATTATTCTGGGATGGTGGAATTTGATGTTATATTGGGTATGGATTGACTTTATCCTTATCATGCTATTTTTTATTGTAATGCTAAGACTGTGACCTTAGCGATGCCTGGTGTTCCGAGAGTTGAGAGGAAGAGTGCTAGTAGTTCTTACCCTAGTAACGTTATTTCCTTCCTCCATGTTCCAAGATTGGTGGGTAGAGGATTTTTTTCCTACTTAGTATTTATCTTGGACACTTGTATTGTTTCATATCCCACGGACCCCATTCCCATGGTTCAGGACTTTCCAGATGTATTTCCTAGTGATCTTCAAAATGTTCCTCCCGATAGAGATATGGATTTTTCTATTGATTTTCAGTCGAGCACTAAGCCCTTTTCTATACCCCCTACCTTATAGTCATGGAAGAGTTGAAGAAGATGTTGCATGATTTGTTGAGCAAGGGGTTCGTTCGCCCTAGTGTGGCTCTTTGGATTGCACCGGTTTTGTTTGTGAAGAATAAGGATAGGACTATGAGGATGTGTATTGACTATAACCTGTTGAATAAGGTAACAATATAGAAAAACCATCCTCTCCCACACATTGATCCTTTGTTTGATCAGCTTCAAGGGGTAGTGTTGTTCCCTAAAATAAAATTGAAGTTCGGTTACCATTAGTTGAGGATTAGGGCATCAGATGTCCCTAAGATAACTTTTCAGAGGTACAGTCATTGTGAGTTATTCGTCATATTTTCTAGGTTGACTAATGCCTCTACAACATTCTTGAAGTTGATGAACTTTGTGTTTTGACCATATTTGAATTTAATTTTTACTGTCTTCATCAATGATATTTTGGTGTACTCTAGGACTGAGGAGGATCATGTTCGACATTTAAGATAATGAGGTTAAGGGAAAATAAGTTGTATGCAAAATTCTCAAAGTGTGAGTTTTAGCTTGATTCCGAGGCATTCTTGGGGCACGTGGTGTCAAAGGAGGGTATTAGAATGGGTCCGACAAAGATTGAGGCAATTAAAGGTTGGACAAGACCTACCTCTCCTACCAAGATCCAGATTTTTGTGGGGGTTGGCAGGCTACTACAAAGGGCTTGTGCAGGATTTCTCTACTATTGCATCTCCATTGACAAAACTGACTTGGTAGAATGTCTGTTTTTTTGTGGTTTGATGAGTGTGAGGAGAGATTCGAAAAGATCAAGACCTCGATGACTTTGGTGCTTGTGTTGACCCTAACCGAGGAGGGTGTGGACTTTACTATGTACTGGTATGCTTCAGGGTCTGTTTTGGTGCTGTTTTGATGTAGAAGGGTAAGATGATTTCTTATGCTTCTAGGCAGCTAAAGACCCATGAGAAGAACTACCCTACTCTTGCATTGGAGTTAGAGGCCCTGGTCTTTGTGCTTAAGTTATGGTGTTACTATTTGTACGAGGTGCATTGTGAGATCTTCACTGATTATCTGAGTCTTCAGTATATCTTCAGTCAAAGGGATCTGAACTTGAGGTAACGTAGATAGCTCAAATTGTTAAAGGACTATAACATTACTATCCTATATCATCCAAGGAAGGCCAATGTTGTGGAAGATGCTTTCAGTAGGAAGACATCTATAATGGCTAGTGTTTTTACAGTTAGTGTTGAGGAGAGACCATTGTCTAGAGATGTTCAGGGATTAGCCAACAGTCTTGTCAAGTTGCATATGTCACAGGAGAGTGGTGTTATTTCCTTTGTTGAGGACCAGTCTTATTTGGTTGAGCAGATTTGAGTGTGAAAATTTGATGATGAGAAGTAATGAATGATTTGAGACAAAGTGTTGAGGGGTGAAGCTCAAAATGCAGTTCTAATGGAGTATTAAAGGCTTGGGATAGAATTTGTTTGCCCAGGGTGGGTGAGTTTGTTAGATTGATCATAGGGGAGGCTCATTGTTCTAGGTACTCTAGTTAACCAGAAGCAGACAAGACGTAGCATGATTTGAGTCAATATTACGGGTGATACGCTATGAAGTGGGACATTATTGAATTTGTGTCTAGGTGTTTGACTTACCAATAGGTCAAGTATGAGCATCAACAGCCTGGAGGTGTTTTTCATAGGATGTCTATTCCTACTTGGAAGTGGGAACGTATCACCATGGACTTTCTAATGGGTTTGCCTACCACCTTGGGTGGTTATGATTCTATTTGGGTTTTTGTTGATATGTTGACAAAGTTCATTCGCTTCATCCCAGTTTAGGTGAAGTACACAATAGAGAAGTTGGCTCAACTCTACATCAGTTAGATAGTTCGGCTATATGGAGTGCCTGTTTCTATTGTCTCCGATCGCGGTTCACTATTCACTTCTAACTTCTATGGGGTCTTGCGGCATGGTTTGGGTACTCAGTTAGACGTAAGTACAATTTTCACCCTAGACCGATAGAAAGCAAAAGATTTAGGTGTTAGATGACATGCTTTGGGCGTGTGTGATTAACTTTGGTGCTCGTTAGGATCAACATTAGCCCTTAGCGTAGTTTTCCTATAACAACAATTACCATTCCAACCTTCACATAATCCCATTCGAGGTTCTGTATGGTAGGATGAATAGATTTCCTATTTGTTGGTTTGATGCGATTGAGATGGACTCATTGGATATAAAATTTCTTAGACATTCCATGAAGTAGGTCCATCTAATTCAGATTAGGTTGGTAACAACTCAGAGTTGACAGACGAGTTATGCGGATATCAAAGTTTGAGCTTTGGACTTTATGGATTGCAATTATGTTTGGCTCAGAGTGTCACCCATGACGGGTGTGATGATATTGGAAAAATGGGAAATATTAGCCCTCGATTCATTGACCCTTTTGAGATTTTGGGATGAACTGGAAGGGTGGCCTACAAATTGGCCTTTCAACCTAGTTTGTCAGTTGTACATCCTATTTTCTATGTCTCCATGCTTTAGAAGTATGTGTCGGATGAGTCCTATGTGATTTCACTTGATTTAGTGGTGTTGGGTCAATACTTTTCATTTGAGGAGCCTATAGCTATCCTTAATAAGGAGATCCAAAATCTTCGGAGAAAGATATTGCTTTATTGAAGGTGTAGTAGAAGCACCATTAAGTTAGGGAGGCGACTTAGGAGATAGAGTCTGACATACATGCCAGATTCTTAAGCTTTTCAAAGGTTCAGATACTTTCTTTTACTTTATGTTTGAGGATGAACATAGTTTTTTAGTGGTGGATAATGTAATGACCTAGAAGATTATTTTTGGTAATTTTTGGAGAATTACCATTTTACCCCTCCCCATGGTTGTATTGAGTCATGTTTGATCAATTTTTGAAGTTGGTTTTAAAATTGATACGAAAAGTTGTGATTTTTGAAAGTTTGAGTTTTGAAAGGTTTTAAGTTGTTCAAACTAGTATTTGTAATCACTTGAGTTTCACATCTTGAAATGGAATTCCATCAGTCTCATAGTGTGCAATTTGGTCTAGGAGTGTTGTTGTTTTCTTATTCTCAGTGGTTTCGTAGATTTGAGACTTTGAATTTTAAGTTTAAGAGAATTCAGACCTTGAGTGTACGTTGGTCAGCATTCAAAGTTTGGATGCTCGGATCTGATTTTTGACGATTTCATTGGATTCAGGGGATGTTTTTGGCCTAAGTGAGGTCTTGGGTGAATTTTCAGAGGTTCCGAGGGGAGTTTGGTAATTTTGAGCATTAAGTTAGTATATTACAACTTTTACAAGTTCTGGGTCAAGGAGACTTCGGATACGTGTTTTGATAATTGCATTAAATCCAGAACATCGAGTTTAATTGTGTAGCATATTTGGTTTGTGTACTCAAGGTTCCGAATGAAGTTCAATGGTCCATTATGTGATTTTGTGTCTTGTTTGAATTTCTCGTTTATTGGTTTCTGGTGCATGGTATTTTGTTCTACTTAATCACGAGACCCACTTTTGCGGTCGCAAGGGGATAATTTATTATGTGTCGTGATCGCTTGAGGCCATTCATGATCGTGTAGGGTTAGTTTCCATGTCATCATGATTGCTTTTCCTTGTGTCTCTATCGCGATAGTCAACTTAAGTAAGTGACTTATTTACTCATTGCGATCACATGTATTTGGGCCGCGATTGTGATGAGAAATTGTTGCTTGAACAATATGTGTTCCAAAAATTGTGGTTTCTTCACTATTTCTCCATTTTGGAGTCCTGTAAACTCAGTAGATGCGATTTTGGAATGGTTTTCCAAGAATCTTGGATTGGATAACAAATTTTAACTCCCCATCTTTGTTACTCATTATTTAATTCTAGATATTACCATTTAATTTCTTGTGTTGGGTTCAAACTTTGTGAATTTCTCAAGAACATGGGTTTTAAGGAAAATAATGATTAAAGGTTGATTTTAACTCCATTTTTGAATTTGTTTTCACTAGTGGTTCCAAATGCTTTTCAAGGATTGCATAGTAAGACATGTGATTAGCTTAAGTAGGAGTTTTCGAAGGGAAAGTGAGCTCATGGGAGCCAGAACTAAGATGGAAAGCTTGGACGCAACTCCAAGGAGCACACAAAGGATGAAAAGGAGAAAAATCGGGATGAGGGGCACAGGTGGTGCGCCGCCCCAACCCCCAAATTACATAAGCCCCAAGTTTGGCGCACTAGTGGCGCACCGCGCCTGGGTTGAACTATTATAACGCCATCATTGGATCTATGGTGGCGTGTATGCCAAGGTCATCCCCACAAAATTCTTAGATTTTAGGATTCTGAATCTAATGGGAGCCAGAACTTAATAGCATGAGTGGTTAAAATTTTTTTTTCTGGAATGTGTGTTGAACATCATTTTTATGGATGAATTTGATTATCTTATAAATTACTCTTGTATTCATGATTTTTCATTTCATGCTTCATCACCATTAAGATAAATTTAGTGTCTACTCTTGAAGTTGAAAGACGAATAAGAAGATAGAATGGAGAATACAAGGAGCAGGATCTTTTTTGCATATCACTTGTTTAAATTTATGTTTAGGATTGGCACCCACAAAACACCATGCTTGGTAACGAAACATCATGAAAAATGAATACTCAACATTTGAGCATGTCTATCCCTGCTTAACGGTATCGTTAGATGGTTTACTAGTGTAGTTGATTCGAGATCGAGAGATCATGATCATAATATCAATCCTGTAAATCAATTATTTAATAACTTTATTGAATCCATGAAAGAGATGCGATGCACGATGTCTTAGTAGGCTGCAACCCTAGAATTATCTTTATTATTGTTTAAACACTGAAACTAAAGTTGTCCAATTTTAGTTACTTTCAAGTCTCAAATATTTTCAATCGTAGTAGTAATAAAAAACCGAATCTTTGAAATCTACTTGCTTTAAACTGTAGATTTAGTTGAAGTAAATAAAAATAGTTCTTGTGTCCCTCATTTTCAAAAATCGGGGTTTGAAAAGCCACTATATTACTTTTTCCACTTCATACCATTGCATGTGCATATGGGAGCAACAAGTTTGTGGAGATGTTAATTTGGAGCTTTAGAATTAGTTTGTATGTAGTTCTTCAAAGTTTATAGTTTTACTGTTCAAGTGTTAATAACTTGATCTTATCTGTTCTTGATTAAAGATACTCAAAACATTACACTGGAGCGAAGAAGGGAACTTATGGAGTCGTTGTTCGAACCTGAACGATTTCTACATCAACATAGAAGGTTAGAGGCTCTATACCCTGTTAAACAAGTTGAACCAGTCTTAGAGGAGAATTATGAAGAGGAACTAGTCTAAGAATATGAAGAAGCACCTATAGAAATGGCAACAAGACCAGCTCGAGGTTTAAGAATATGAAGAAGCACCTATAGAAATGGCAACATGACCAGCTCGAGATGTGGTAGTCCCACTAACCAGAAATTACTTCCAGCATTCGAAAACCACAATCGTGAGGTAGATTTATGCTGAAGCAAAATATGGTGAATAAGTTGATTAACACCGCTGGGAAATTCACCAGCCACTATGAGGATCCCCAAGTGCACTATGGATCCTCTTGAAGATAAGCGGCACTTACATTCTGACGGGGGTATCATGTGATTATGTGAGGTTGACTTTGTTTCAATTCTCACTATTGGGAGAAGTGAGGCAGTGGTTGTAATTTGAACCAACAAACTCTATCACTTCATTGGATAATCTGGTGAGGAAATTCTTGATTAGATTCTTTCCTTCAGGAAAAACTACAAAACTGAGGAGCGAGATCTTGATCTTTAAGAAAAGAGGAGGAGAATAGATTTACCAAGCATGAGATAGATTTAAACTAGAGTTGAATGTGTGTCAACATCACTATCAAGCCAATGAGGTGCTGGTCCATTTATTCATTGAAGGCCTCTAGCCTAATGCAAAACTCTTCCTCAACTCCGATGCAGGTGGAAAAACTTTAGAAAAGACATGTGATGAGATGTTTGAACTCTTAAAAAAAAATTGGAAGGCAACCCGGAATGGAATGGAGACATGACGAGAACCAGGGCACAAAATATTGTAGCAGTGTTATAAATTGATGCTATAACTACACTAGCCACACAAGTGACTGCTATTCAGAACCAAATAACCACTTAGTTCAATAAAATGTCACTAGGGCAAAAGCAGGCTCAAGTAAATGGAATACGACAACCTAAATGGTGGCACAAGGTTTGTGGTAGTGGCGATCACGTGTATGAGTATTGTCATTCGAATCTAGATTCTGTGAACTATGTAGGGAATGCACAAAGAGGGGGAGAATCTCAAAATTATGGTAAAACTTATAACCCAAGCTGGAGGAATCACCCAAACATATGAGAGGTAACCAAAACCAAAACAAAAATCAGATTCAAAGGAAGGATCAATACCGACCGCAAGGTAATGGGTATCATTATCTACAACAGAGTCAAGGTAGTAATCAAGAAGGCTAACAAGGAAACATGAGCATTGAGGATATGTTTAAAAATATCATGGTAGAATAGGCAAGCGCAAATGCAAATACAGATAAAATGACTGCAGATTTGAGAAACAACTAGTTAGCCACCCAATATTTGGAAAAACAATTCGGGCAATTTGTTAGTGCTCAAAATTCACTCCCTCATGGAGGCTTTCCAAGCAATACTAATCTGAATCCGAGGTAGGTGAACGTTGTGGGTACTAGAAGTGGGTTAAAATTAGAAGAGCTAGCTCCAAAGAAGAGAAATAATGAGGTAATGAGTGTTGAAAAGAAGAGTTGTGAGGTTGGAGAAAGTTTGAATCAAGAAAGTGCCATACATAAAGTGAAACAAGCTCCCACTTTCCCAAAAAAGTTCAAGAAGTAAAAAATAGGATGAATATGTTGGTACGTTTCTCTCTCTCCTTAACAAAGTTCACATTAATATACCTCTTATTGATATATTGTAGGGAATCTCAAAATATGCCAAGTATGTGAAAGAGATATATGAGTATGAGGAGGTTGACAAATTATTAGACCATTGCACTTACTGAAGAGTGCAGTTCCAGAATACAAATTAGACTGCCCACCAAGTTGAAAGATCTGGGTAGCTTCATGGTGCAAATTAGAATAGGGAAATGTGTTCATGCATGTGGATTACATGATATTGGTTCTAACATAAATCTCATGCCTACATTATTATATATAAAACTGGGTTTGGGTAGTCCAACACTAACCACCAAAATCTTACAAGTTGTTGATCGATGCGTTTTTAGACCAGAAGGAATGGTAGAAGATGTGTTGGTGCAACTTGGTTCATTGCTTTTTCCAGTGGAATTTGTGGTACTATTGTAACACCTCAGAACTTATCAGACTAGAACAACCAATATTTTGGTGAACCACGGAAGGGTTCACGGACCGTGAGAGGAATCACAGAAGGGTTCACAGACCGTGAGAGGAACCACAGTCCATCGACCTGCTCGTGGTTCACACCTAGCAAAACTTGGTGGACCACGGAGCCCTTCACGGGCCATGGACCACCATACGAGCCGTGGGGAGGCTTGTGGAGGCAAGGAAGAATCACCCAAGCTCAGGCCTCAGACCACGGAGCCCACGACGGGCCGTGGGAGGGTCCGTCGTCTTGAGCCAGTAGAGCTCAACCCCAAGTTAAGAACCACGACGACCTTCCCGGTCTGTGGTCCTTCACACGATCCGTGAAGTGGACCGTAGAGGGGCGTCCAAGAAACCAGTAGACACTGGCCCATGAACCACGACCCACTTGACAAGCCGTGGTCCCTTTGACGGTCCGTCAGTGGCTCCGTGAAAGGGCCCCGTATGCTTTTAAATTAGGGTCATTTTGGTCTTTTTCCCTATGTGTTGGACACCTAAACTACGTCGTTTAACCCTTAAACTACGTCGTTTTACTCAGTTTAAGCCTAGTAACTTAATCAGAACCTACCCTAATCGATTCATTCACCAAAGTTCATCAAAATTAGAGCAAAAGAGGAGGAAAGAGTCGACCAAGCCCTCTTAAAAAAATACAGCAGGTTTTCTTCAGTTCTATCCCCGAAATCAAAAGATTTCTCCATAAATTTCGTCACTAGGTATGTGGGATTTCACTAGTGGGTTCCTTTCGTGGAATCGTTATTTAGTTCCTTGCATGAAATTCAGAACTCTAGTTGTGTAGATTCACTTAGTTCATGAATTACACTTGCTAGGTCAGTTAAATAGATATACATGCCTCAGATTTTGAATGTTTCATTGTCAGTACATAAATGATGCATTCTCAGAATTGAATGTCAGAATATTGAGATACCAAGTATTTCAGTTAGGTTGTTTCTTACACATTTCCTGTTGGGAGTAGGCTTAGCACCAAGTTGGACTAGGGTTCATTGTACCCTCATAGTCCCAAAACTACGAGCCCCCGTAGGTTTATAAGTCCCCTCTGTGGGCATCAGATTTAATGATCACGCCAGTCATGCCTTTATACCCCTAGCAAGGTATATTAGGTCCTCTAGATGTGGCGTATACATCGGACTCCGTATTTAGCTCACGTGGTTTATGTCGGTTAATAGTAGCTTCCATAGCCAGAATCTAGTGCATTTGACCAGGTTTTCAGTTATACTTCAGTATTCAGTCTTAGCTTGTTATGTTAATAATCAGTACTTGGTCATTGCATTCAGTTCAGTTCTTTTCAGTATATTTTAGTATTATTATTCTGTTCAGATTATATCAGTGCTCAGTAGTGCGTTGTTCAGTTTATGCATTTATTCAGTTATATTCTATATCCTGCATGCTCAGTACATTACAAGTATTGACGTATACTCTGCGGTACATCATTTCATGATGTAGGTTCAGCTACTCAGCATCCAAATCACGCGTAGATCGGTTCCCGATCCGTATTCAGCAGCATCAGTGGTGAGTTCTCATACTTCGAGGACAATATACATGTTTTCCATTTCAGTCTTTTATTTCAGTTTCAGTTTTGCTAGAGTTAGCTGGAGGCATGTCCTAGCAACTCTAGTCAGTAGAGGCTTTTTTAGACATAGTATTAGATTCAACTTTAGTTTTTTAGTGATTTTTCAGTATCACTAAACTCTTAGAAAATATTTATATATTCAGATCAGTATTGGGTATCCCCCATCTTTCAGTTATCTCATGTTTTAAAGCTTCCTCATAGTATCTTTTGTTCAGTTGTTTTAGTATGCTTATGATATGCCAACTCAGGGTTATATTGGGGTCACTCGCGATCCTAGGTCCCGTGTTTACGTCAAGTGGGTAGCCTCGGAGCATGACAAACTTGGTATCAGAGCATTAGTCATTTTCATGGGTGTGAAGTGCACCACATCTAATGAGAGGGAGGCTATGAATTATTTTAGGGAAAAACTTCACTTTCTTGTCAATCTTATCGTGCCTGAGGTATGATCCAACTTCTCGTTTCTAATCTATCATTATGCGATTTAGATCATGCCTCCTCGTAGAGCTTACAGAAGGAATGATAATGTCCGCAACGCTAACACAATTCCTCCAGTCCCAGACCTTGAGGTTTCGAATGTAGAATTTTGGAATGCGATCCAACTCTTGGCTCAGAGTGTGGCCAACAGAATAATCAACAAGCCCCAGTTCCTACTAACACTAATGTTTGATCAGCTACAGCTAGAGTTCGAGATTTTGTTCGGATGAATCCGCCAAAATTTTTAGAGTGAAGGGTTGATGAGGACCCACAAAACTTCATTGATGAGGTCAAGAAAATCTTTGGAGTGATGCAGGTGACTGGTAATGATAGGGTGGAGATTGCATCATACCACCTTATGTCACGACCCAGGGGTATACTCTAGATGTAACATGGCGTACTAGACCCCGAAAGGCCTAACACAAGTCATTTAGCATATCATAACATAAAGTAAATAGAAATGATACGGAAATTTTAAAACTTTTTCCATACAATTGAAGTCTCATAAAACGAAACGGAAGTCTTTAACACTTTGTCTCAAACCATCTAAAACCACTTGAATAAATCTTTGGGATGCAGCCCATACACTAGTCTCAAGCATAAAGAAAAGACATAAAGGAAAGGTGATCACCTCCTCGATGCTATGAGGACTCACCAAGTCTTCAACTCCTTTGAACTACTAGCAACCTAGCCACAAGAATGGAACTCAAAATCGCCAGACCCTACATTTGATAAGAATGTAGGCAAGAGTATGTGTTAGTACAAAATGTACTAAATATTTTAGCTAGCATAACATCATAAGAGCATAACATAAGGGTTATCCAATATAAGGCATAAGTCATAAGCATAAGAGATAATAACATAGTCATAAACATAATCTCCAACATAGAAATAATGTAAGCATTAGTCATCATAAAGCATGGTCCATATACATAGTCAATACTTAGACCTTCATATCATAAAATAACCACTTCATCAGTCAACCTCCAAGTATACTTGTTCAATGGATGAATGAGACCCCATAATCCCGTCCATGCTAAGTATCCCCTTTGGCCATCATAATAATACTTACCATCTTATGGTCTCATCCTTAGCTTAATTCTCATAGACAAGGTAATCTTCACCTTTAGTGAACATATCAAGGAAGGCAACTATAGCAACAATCCAAGCTAAGCATACATCATATAAGAGAAACACTTCATAATTAGCTTTAAGTCATAATTGTGCAATGCATGGATAAGACCCCATAATCCTACCCATAAGAAGTACCACCTTAGGCCATCATACATACTCAATGGTTGGGGACTAGTCCCTCTCATAAAACCTTAGAATACAATGAGGAACTTCCTTCAGCACATCTTAGTTCATTATTAGGTTGAACACTATGAGATGCTTCTTCAAGCATGTCTTAGTTCATTGTTACCTTGAACACTATGAGATGCTTCTTTAAGCATGTCTTAATTCATTAATGCTTTTGAACACTTCGAGGTACTTCTTCAAGCATGTCTTAGTTCATTTTACTCTTGGAACACTTTGAGATGCCTCTCTAAGTATGTCTTCGTTCATCTTTCTTTTGAACACTATGAGATACTTCTTTAAGAACGTCTTAGTTCCTTGGATACAGAGATTGCTACTAGTAATCCGGACTTTACTAGGTGAAGGCTTCCATCACATGAGACCTACTTTGAGGAATCCCAGACTCTACTATGTGAGGGTCCCCCTTTTTCTTTCGAAATCCGAACTCAACTAGGTGTGGTTCTCCTTTCTCTTGGATCCTGGACTCGACTATGTGTGAACTTCCATCTCATTGTCAATATCCACTTTGGGGCCAAGCATACACCCCTTAGATTTGTTATTAAGCCTTACTTAACATTCATGTCTCATGGAAGGATGTCCTTGACAATCAATCCATGTTCAAGTGATTCTATCACTTTATGCATTCAAACATTTATAAGGTAGATTAGGAAGGTAAGGGCTTTCCACCATAATTCTATCCATTAATCTACTATTCTCATATAGACTTTAATCTCAAAGCCTTTACATACATAATTCATCATATTAGCTTAACTCTCAAAGACCTAGTGATCAACATTCATTACTACAAGCCTTACTCTCAAAGCTTTACTTCTTACAATCATATGTACCTAGATCACAAGACATTCTAGTTACAAGCTTCATTCTTAAAGAATTCTAACCATATCTCATCTAAAAGGCTCAATCTGAATCATTACCAGTCATGATCAATCATATATACTTAAAACAAATTCAATTCATGTTTACATGCTTATATTCTTGCACAATTACTATACATGTCATCAATTCTAGAAGATCATCTATGAAATCCTCAATTTCCCTTCACAAGGCATAAACCCACATTACTTCAATTTCAACAATTAGACTAGGGTTAGGCATATAAAGCATGTAATTTCATCATAATAACTTGATTCACTACTAATTCTATCATAAAAAATCAATACCCACTCAATTGGGTCAACATACAACATGACCCACAACATTGAAGAAACCCTAACTTGAATTGGAGAATTCTTCATCAAATTGGGGGAATTCTAGGGGGCTCCATGGATTGAAGAATCCATGTATGAATAAGCCAACATACCTTGATTATAAATCCTTACAAAGCTTGCAACAATGGAGTCTTGTTCTTGACCTAGCTTCAAGCTCTATCTTCTTATTCATGTTTTAGAGAGAGAAATATTTGAGAGGAGAGGTTTTGGGGATTTGATTTGGGTCTTGGGAAATAATAACTTAATTGGGGTGGTTAAAGGGTTAAAATAGCTTATATAGGTGTATAAAGTCTATACAAAATGACCCCACTTAATACTAACTTAAAAAGGAATTTACCAAATTAACCTTCACTAGGCAGCCTGCTCCCAGGCACCACGGCAGGCTCCACGAGCGCTGGTCCCTTCCACGAGCCATGGTCCTTGCCCGTGGTCCTTGGGCAGTGGCTATGCCTTGAGGTCTTGGCCTCCTCAAATTGAAGGCAACTTCATGAGCCTTCCCACGAGCCGTGGTTTTCACCACTGGACGTGAAGTGGCTCGTGAAGGTGAGCCACTTTGAGGCAGCTTCTTGGGAGCTACTGCCTTGGCCTCCATGAACCACACCACGAGCCATGGTGGTCACCACGAGCCATGGTGGTCACCACGAGCCTTGGTGGTCACCACGAGCCGTGTTGGTGGTCATGAGGTGAGGCCGTGTCTTGGAAATTTGGGGCAGCCTTGGCCCTTGCGTTGGCCCTGGCCCTTTTGCCTTGGCTCTTGTTTGCGTCACACTTAGCCCTAGTTGGCCTACTAAACTACGGGATGTTACAATATCTCCGCCTTGGGAACATTCATCCTCGAATGACGGTTCTAGGCACTTCTTAAGGTCACGAATCTACTTCAACTCCAAGCTAAACATACTCAATGCAACACAAGGAAGTAGGAACTACATCTAACAACCCTTAATGAAATAAATTCTCATAACTAGTCATGTTCAAGGAAAAAATACCATCTCCTATCCATAACATGCTCAACATACACTCATGGAGCTCATATGCGATTTACTCTCAAAATGCATTCATTTAAGGAGGAATATCTCAACTCCTATCTAAGCCATGCTCATCTTTTTATCTCATGAAGTTCTATAGGAAACTCTGCTGAATGCACTACAACATGAGGAAATAAATCATGTAAACTCATCATTTTTTTCCTTTTAAATCACAAGCTTTCATGAACATGCATATAAAGAAATCATGGCAACATATAAACACATAATGACCTTACTATCTAGGCGCACCATCTCCCCCTTGAGAACAAGCCTAAACGGAATTTCTAAGCACCATTCATACTAAAGACAACTTCAAAGTCTCATATATCAACTCACATATCAAGTCACAAAAGACCAACCAATACCGAAATCTAGTAAAACATAAAACATATACCGATAGTCACATCCGGAGGTCACTCTTGTTCATCTCTAGCTTGAAGAGCATAGAACCTATTCTTCTTTTGGGCATTCCCATCCGAACCACTAGAAGCAACTTGCTTATCCTCTCTTCCTTTATCCTTAAGCACCGGGAAATCTCTCATTTGGTGCCCACTCTTTCCACAACCATAACAACCATCTGTGCCGACTAGGCACCTACCCTCATGATTCCTTCCACACCTCACACAAGTAGATTTAGTCGCATGAGGTCCACTACCGTTCTCTTGGTTATGCTTAGGGGTATAAGGGGAATCTTGACCGGAATATCTTTGTTTGACCTTAGGTCAACCTTGTCCCTCGGAGTTTACATTAGAAAAGTTACCCTCACCGGTCCTTGCTCTTTTTGCCTCTCTATTCTTTTCCTTGAGTTTATCTTCCTCCATTTGTTGGGAATACACCATAAGATGTGAGATATCCATATCATGAAGGAGCATTGTTGTACGATATTCTTTTGATACCATGTCGGACACACCCGTCAAGAACCTACTCATCATATCCCTCGAATTCACAACCATAGATGGATAGTTGGGTAAATTTCAAGGCATACTCCTTAACACTCATTCTACCTTGCTTAAGGTTAATGAACTCTTCTACCTTAGCTTTACTTAACTCTCGGGGAAAGAACCTATCAAGAAATGCTAATTTGAACACTTCCCACTCTATTTGACCCGCTCCTACCGGCCTACCATCTTTCCATTATTCATACCACACTTGAGCAAAATCCTTCAATTGGTAAGAAACTAACTCCGCTTTTTCTACCGAAGTCACCCCCATGATAGCGAGTATTTTATAAACCTCATCTATAAACCCCTTAGGATCCTCTTCCACTT
The DNA here is from genome assembly GCA_029582245.1 of Solanum etuberosum. Classification (NCBI taxonomy): domain Eukaryota; kingdom Viridiplantae; phylum Streptophyta; class Magnoliopsida; order Solanales; family Solanaceae; genus Solanum; species Solanum etuberosum. The sequence goes on along the minus strand of JAJONR010003381.1, from coordinate 34,247 downwards.
TGGAGCCATAAAACTCTGAAGGATTCATCCTCATAAAATCCCTCACTCTTGAAGCAACCATACCCACTATTGGATTCATCGGAGCTACCACCACCCTATTCACTTGTGCCGTCATGGTTTGGGAAAACATTTGAATTGCCGACCTAAACTCCGCATTTGTAACATTCTCCTCCCTAGGGTTAATTGGAGTTTGTGGACGAGCTTGTGGAGGAACCTCTTGGTCCACCACGTCTTCCTCATTCCCTCTAGCATTTTCCCTTGTATTAGCCATATCCTGAAAATCATAGGGAACGGATTAGGAGAAAGGCCTAATAGAGTTAAACTCTGTGGCACGACTTAGATAATGAAGAAGTGAGATTTCCTAATCATCTAATAGCTTCCTATTCATAAATGTGGAGCGCTTCACACTTATGAACAAGACTCTACTAGGCGTGGTTTTGAGACAATCTTAGAATTATTAGAAACCTTGTGCTCTGATTACCAAGTTTTGTCACGACCCAGGGGTATACCCTAGATGTAACATGGTGTACTAGACCCTGAAAGGCCTAATATAAGCCACTTAGCATATCATAACATAAAGTAAATATAAATGATACAGAAATTTTAAAACTTTTTCCATACAATCGAAGTCTCATAAAACGAAGTGGAAGTCTTTAACACTGTCTCAAATCATATATAACGACTTGAATAAAACTTTGGTACGCAGCCCATACAATAGTCTCAAGCATAAAGAAAAGACATAAAGAAAAGGTGATCACATCCTCGATGCTATGAGGACTCACCAAGTCTTTAACTCCTTTACACTACTAGCAACCTAGCAACAAGAATGGAACTCAATATCGTTGGACCCTATATTTCGTAAGAATGTAGGCAAGAGTATGCGTTAGTACAAAATGTACTTAATATGTTAGCTAGCATAACATCATAAGAGCATAACATAAGGGTTAGCCAACATAAGACATAAGTCATAGGCATAAGAGATAATAACATAGTCATAAACATAATCTCCAACATAGACATAATGTAAGCATTAGTCATCATACAACATGGTCCATATACATAGTCAATACTTAGACCTTCATATCATAAAATAACCACTTCATAAGTCAACCTCCAATTATACTTGTGCAATGCATGAATGAGACCCCATAATCCCATCCATGCTAAGTATCCCCTTTGGCCATCATAATCATACTTACCATCTTATGGTCTCATCCTTAGCTTATTTCTCATAGACAAGGGAATCTTCACCTTTAGTCAACATATCATGGAAGGCAACTATAGCAACAATCCAAGCTAAGCATACATCATATCAGAGAAACACTTCATAATTAGCTTCAAGTCATACTTGTGCAATGCATGGATAAGACCCCATAATCCTACCCATACTAAGTACCACCTTAGGCCATCATACATACTCAATGGTTGGGGACTAGTCCCTCTCATAAAACCTTAGAACACTATGAGGTACTTCTTTCAGCACATCTTAGTTCATTATTAGGTTGAACACTATGAGGTGCTTCTTCAAGCATGTCTTAGTTCATTCTTACCTTGAACAGTATGAGATGCTTCTTTAAGCATGTCTTAGTTCATTAATGCTTTTGAACACTTCGAAGGTACTTCTTCAAGCACGTCTTTGTTCAGTTTACTCTTGGAACACTATGAGATGCCTCTCTAAGTATTTCTTAGTTCATCTTTCTTTTAAACACTACGAGATACTTCTTTAAGCACGTCTCAGTTTCTTGGATATGGACATTGCTACTAGAAACCCAGACTTTACTAGGTGAAGGCTTCCATCTTATGAGACCTACTTTGAGGAAACCCGGACTCTACTATGTGAGGGTCCCCTTTTTTCTTTGGAAGGCCAGACTCAACTAGGTGTGGTTCTCCTTTCTCTTGGAGCCCGAACCCGACTATGTGTGAACTTCCATCTCATTTTCAATATCCACTTTGGGGCCAAGCATACACCTCTTAGATTAGTTATTAAGCCTTACTTAACATTCATGTCTCATGGAAGGATGTCCTTGACAATCAATCCATGTTCAAGTGATTCTATCACTTTATGCATTCAAACATTCATAAGGTAGATTAGGTAGGTAAAGGCCTTCCACCATAATTCTATCCATTAATCTACTATTCTCATATAGACTTTACTCTCAAAGCCTTTTCATACATAATTTATCATATTAGCTTTACTCTCAAAGCCCTAGTGATCAACATTCATGACTACAAGCCTTACTCTCAAAGCTTTACTTCTTACAATCATATACATACCTAGATCACAAGACATTCTAGTTACAAGCTTCATTCTTAAGCTATTCTAACCATATCTCATCATAAAAGCTCATTCTCAATCATTACTAGTCCTGATCCATCATATATACTTTAAACTAATTTAATTCATGTTTACATGCTTCTATTCTTGAACAATTACTATATGTGTCATCAATTCTAGAAGATCATCTATGAAATCCTCAATTTCCCTTCACAAGGCATAAATCCACATTACTTCAATTTCAACAATTAGACTAGGGTTAGGCATAGAAAGAATGTAATTTCATCATAATAACTTGACTCACTACTAATTCTACCATAAACAATCAATACCCACTCAATTGGGTCAACATACAACATTGAAGAAACCGTAACTTGAATTGAGGAATTCTTCATCAAATTGGGGGAATTCTAGGGGGCTCCATGGATGAATAAGATAACATACCTTGATTATAAAGCCTTACAAAGCTTGCAACAATGGGCTCTTGTTCTTGACCTAGCTTCAAGCTCTATCTTCTTCTTCATGTTTTAGAGAGAGAAATATTTGAGAGGAGAGCTTTTGGGGATTTGATTTGGGTCTAGTAAAATAACGACTTAATTGGGGTGGTTAAAGGGTTAAAATAACTTATATAGGTGTATAAAGTCTATACAAAACGACCCCACTTAATACTAACTTAAAAAGGAATTTACCAAATTAACCTTCACTAGGCAGCCTGCTCCCAGACACCACGGCAGGCTCCACGAGCCATGGTCCCTTCCACGAGCCGTGGTCCTACCCGTGGTCCTTGGGCAGTGTCTATGCCTTGAGGTCTTGGCCTCCTCAAATTGAAGGCAACTTTACGAGCCTTTCCACGAGTCGTGGTCTTCACCACTGGTCATGAAGTGGCTCGTGAAGGTGAGCCACTTTGAGGCAGCTTCTTGGGAGCTACTTCCTTGGCCTCCACGAACCACACCACGAGCCGTGGAGGTGGTCGTGAGGTGGGGCAGTGTCTTGGAAATTTGGGGCAGCCTTGGCCCTTGACCATTTGCCTTGGCTTTAGTTTGCCACACTTAGCCATAGTTATCCTACTAAACTACGGGGTGTTACAGCTTAAGGATGTGGCTCACATTTGGTTCACTTAGTGGAAAGAAAACAGGGGTACAAATGCAGCTCCTGTGACTTGAGAGTCTTTTACTGGAGGTTTTCTGGACAAGTTCATCGCGGGAGATTGGAGGGTGGCTAAAGCTCAAGAGTTCATGAATTTGAGGCAAGGTACAATGTCAGTCCAAGAATACAAACTTAAGTTCTCTCAACTCTCTAAGTACGCTCCACACATGGTTGCCGATCCAAGGGCACAAATGAGTAAGTTTTTGTTTGGGTATCTGACTTGGTGAAGACAGAGTGCAGAAATGCTATGTTGTTAGAGGATATGAATATCTCTAGGCTTATGACTCATGCTCAACAGGTTGAGGGAGACAAGCTTAGAGAATAGGCTAAGGACAATAAGAAGGCTAGAACAGGAAACTATGAATACTCTCAGCAGAAATCGGGAGGTGGAAACCGCTCACAGTTTCAACAGAGGTCTAAAGCCCCAGCACCTTCATCAACTAGTGCTCTATCCCCAAGGTTTCGATAGGATCACAAAGGTAGAGCATCAGGCTCTAAGTCTCAGGGGAGTGCTTCAGGTAACAAGACTTACCCAACTTGCCCAAAGTGTGGTAAGAACCATTCGGGCTAGTGTCTTGCGGGCAAGGAAAGGTGCTCTAGGTGTGGGAGTCTGGTCATAGGTTGAAAGTTTTCCCTTCATCTCGGCAAGGGAAAGGAATTAACAATAATAGGGCTCAATCTACAGCTCCAGCAGCACCAGCAGGTCGCCCAACTCAGCAGGGTACTACAGCGGGTACAAGAGGCGGTCAGCGCCAGAACAGGTTGGTAGCGGAGGTTAAGGAAAAACAGGATAGTGATCCTTCATTACTTCAGTTGAAAGGTGCAGTTCATCAGCAGAAAGTTGAGGTTTTCTCCTAAGGGGGAGATGGTGTGCTTCTTTACCAGGGTCGCTTATGTGTTCCTAAAGTGGGTGCATTGATGCAGTAGATCCTTACAGAAGCCCATAACTCCAAGTATTCTATTCTTCCAGGTGCCACTAAGAATTACCGTGATCTGTGGAAGTATTTTGGTGGAATAGCATGAAGAGGGATATAGGAGATTTTGTGGCTAGGTGCCAATTGTCAACAGGTTAAAGTAGAACATCAGAAACCAGGAGGTATGACTCAAGAGATTAATATTCCTACATGGAAGTGGGAAGTGATAAACATGGACTTTATTATGGTTTTACCTCGTACTCACAGATAGCATGACTCCACTTGGGTGATAGTAGACAGAGTTACTAAGTCGGCTCACTTCTTGGCTGTCAAGACTACAAATTCAGTGGAGGACTACGCTAAACTCAAAACTAATGAGATAGTCAGGTTGCATGGGGTTCCCTTGTCTATCATCTCAAATAGAGGTCCTCATTTTACCTCTCATTTCTGGAGATCATTTCAGAAAGGTCTTGGTACCCAGGTAAATCTAAGCACAGCATTTCATCCACGGATGGATAGTCAGGCAGAGCGTACCATTCAAACCTTGGAGGACATGTTGAGAGCTTGTGTGATCGATTTCAAAGGTAGTTGGGATGATCACCTACCTCTCATAGAGTTCGCCTACAATAATATCTACCATTCCAGCATTTAGATTGCCCCTTATGAGACATTATACGGGTGTAGATGCAGATCTCCAATTGGTTGGTTTGAAGTAGGCGAAGCAGCATTGATTGGGCCAGATTCAGTTCACGAAGCTATGTAAAAAGTTTAAATCATCAGAGATAGATTAAAGACACCCCAGAGTCGTCAGAAGTCCTATGCAAATGTGAGGAGAAGGGACTTAGAGTTTGAGATTGATGATTGGGTTTTCCTGAAAGTGTCACCTATGAAGGGGGTGATGAGATTTGGCAAGAAAGGGAAGCTCAGTCCTAGATATGTAGGCCCTTACATAATCCTGAAAAGGGTTGGTAAGGTAGCTTACAAGTTAGATTTGCCAGCAGAACTAGTAGCGGTTCATCCAGTCTTTTACATTTCCTTGTTAAAGAAGTGTGTGGGTGATCCGGCATCAATAGTGCCATTAGAAAGTGTGGTTGTGAAGGATAGTCTCACTTATGAAGAGGTTCCAGTTGAGATCTTGACCGTTAGGTTCGTAGGTTGAGAAATAAAGAAGTCTCTTCAGTTAAGGTTTTGTGGAGGAGTCAGTCCGTAGAGGGAGGTACTTGGGAAGCAGAAGAAGCCATGAAGGCCAAGTATCCTCATCTCTTTCCTTCCGATTCCATTCCATCTTGAGGTAATAGTTCCTCTCAAGTCTCTCAGTTTTCTCTTGCGTAAATTCAGTCTCAGTACCTTGTTCCTTCAGTTGTTCTTGCATTTTCAGCGTATTTTCATGTTCTTGGAACTCAGTTTAGTTAGATTTCATTTTCTAGTACTTTATGGTAGGGATTGCAGCTCTTTCCCTCCATACTCAGCTAATTTAGACTTTATTCGAGGACGAATGTTCCCAAGCTGGAGATATTGTAACACCTCAGAACTTATCAGACCATAATAGCAGACATTTTGGTGAACCACAGAAGGGTTCACGGACCATGAGAGGAACCACGGTCCGTCGACCTTCTCGTGGTTCACACCCAACCAAACTTGGTGGACCATGGAGTCCTTCATGAGTCGTGGACCACCACACGAGCTGTGGGGAGGTTCGTGTAGGTAAGGCAGAATCACCCGAGCTCAGGCCTTAGACCACGGAGCCCACCACGGGCTATGGTCTTGATGACGGGTCGTGGGAGGGTCCGTCGTCTTGAGCCAGTGGACCTGAGCCCTAAGTGAAGAACCATGACGACCTTCACGGTCCATGAAGTGGACCGTAGAGGGGCATCCCAGAAAATAGTAGACACTGGCCAATGAACCAAGACCCACTTGACGGGCCATAGTTCTTTTAACGGTCCTTCAGTTGCTCCGTGGAAGGGCCTCGTCAGCTTTTAAGTTAGGTCATTTTGGTCTTTTCTCCTATGCATTGGAAACCTAAACTACGTCGTTTAACCCTTAAACTATGTCGTTTTACTCAGTTTAAGCCTAGTAAATTAATCAGAACCTACCCTAATCGATTCATTCACCTAAGTTCATAAAAATTAGAGCAAAAGAGGAGGAAAGAGTCGACCAATCCCTCTTCAAAAAATATAGTCGGTTTTCTTCAGTTCTAGCCCCGAAATCAAAAGATTTCTCCGTGAATTTCGTCACCAGGTATGTGGAATTTCACTAGTGGGTTCCTTTCATCCACTAGGTCCCTAGAATTCAGTCAGATTATTGATTCCCTATATCTTGCTTAGATCTAGGATTTCTAGAAACGTTAGAGATTGGTTGTGATTTAGTTGTTATAGTATTCCTAATCGAATTATCAAGTTTTCGTAGAATCGTTGTTTAGTTCCTTGCATGAAACTCAGAACCCTTGTGGTGTAGATTCACTTAGTTCATGAATTATTCTTGCTAGGTCAGTTAAACAGATATACATGCCTCAGATTTTGAATGTTTCATTGTTAGTACATTAATGATGCATTCTCATATTTGCATGTCAGAATATTGAGCTATCCAGTATTTCAGTTAGGTTGTGTCTTACACATTTCCAGTTGGGAGTAGGCTTAGCACCGAGTTGGACTAGGGTTCAGCGTACCCTCATAGTCCCAGAACTATGTGCCCCCGTAGGTTTATCAGTCCCCTCTGTGGGCATCAGATTTAGTGATCCCGCCAGTCATGGCTTTATACCCCTGATAAGTTATATTGGGTCATCTCGATGGGGCGTATACATCGCACTCCGCGGTTAGCTCACATGGTTTTATGTCGGTTAATAGTAGCTCCCACATTCAGACTCTAGTGCATTTGACCAGGTTTTCAGTTATACTTCAGTATTCAGTCTCAGCATGTTATATTAATAATCAGTACTTGGTCATTGCATTCAGTTCAGTTCTTTTCAGTATATTTTAGTATTATTATTTTGTTCAGATTATATCAGTGCTCAGTTATGCGTTGTTCAGTTTATGCTATTATTCAGTTATATTCTATATCCTACATGCTCAGTACATTCCAAGTACTGACGCATACTCTGCGCTACATCTTTTCATGATGTAGGTTCAGGTACTCAGTATCCAAATCACGCGTAGATCAGTTTTCGATCCGTATTCAGCAGCATCAGTGGTGAGTCCTCATAATTCGAGGACAATAGACATGTTTTCCATTTCAGAGTTTTATTTCAGTTTCATTTTTGCTAGAGTTAGCTGGGGCATGTCTCAGCAACTCTAGTTAGTAGAAGCTTTTTCAGACATAGTATTAGATTCAGCTTTAGTTTTTGAGTGATTGTTCAGTATCACTAAACTCTTAGAAAATATTTATATATTCAGATTAGTATTGGGTATCCCCCATCTTTCAGTTATCTCATATTTTAAAGCTTCCACATAGTATCTTTTGTTCAGTTGTTTTAGTATGCTTATGATATGCCAGCTAAGGGTTAGCTTGGGATCACTCGTGATCCTAGGTCCCGTGTTTACATCAAAGGGGTAGCCTCGGGGCTTGACAACTATAATTTGAACCTGGTTCTGAAGTACCATTTATTTTGGGACTACCTTTCTTAGCCATGGGGTGAGCATTTAGTGATGTAGCGGCAGGGCAGTTCACTATAAGAGCCTATGACAAGGTAGAAGTCTTTGATATTTATCGTGCCTTGAGATTGCAAGCCCTTTGTGTGGATTTTTCTTTCATAATATTTGTTGATCTAGCCGCCGAATCTCATTACATTGCTTCCAAAGATCCATTGGAAAGTGTATTTTTGGGTCATGACACTTTTGGCGATGCAGAAGCACAAGAGTTGGCCACCTTTCTTGATGTAGCACTTTTAGGATTCCAAAGGAGTGAGGTCAATCCATTAGATCAAATACTTGTCTCTACACCCAATCCCTCAATCAAAGAAGAACCCAAGTTGGAGTTGGAAACTCTTCCTACACCCTAATGGTATGCATTTTGGGAAATAATGAACATTTATCAGTGATACTTTCTACAAAGAATTATCCGAAATACAGATTGATGCGGCATTGAAGATTCTAAAAAAAGAAAGAAAGTTATTGGGTGGCAAATGTATGATATTCATGGGATTAGTCCGCCATTGTGTATGCACAAAATATATATTAATGAGCCCTATAAAACAAGTGCAGAACATCAGCATCGGCTAAATGAGAAGTTTTCTAGGGCATGCATGATTTTATTAGTATTCATCAAGGATTTCTCCAAGACTGCCAGATCTATGCGTAGTCTCTTGGATAAGGAGGTTTAAGGAGGTGAAATTTAAATTCAATTAAAATTGTATCAAGGCGTTCGAGGTGCTAAAAAGAACTTAAGTGAAGCTCCAATCTTGATTTCTCCTAATTGAGAGTTATCATTTGAACTCATGTGTGATGCAATTGATGTAGCAATGGGTGCAGATTTAGGACAAAGGAAAGATAAGGTGTTTCAGTCAATCTACTATGTTAAAAAGACCATTGATTCTGCACAAAATAATTACACAATGACTAAGAAGGAGATGCTTTCCCTAGTCTTCACTTTTGATAAGTTTAGATCGTACATGATAGGTACCAAAGTTATTATTTTCACTAACCATACAAATATTTTGTAAATATTCAACAAGAAGGATGCTAAACCTGACCTTGAAATCAAAGATAGAAAAGGCATGGAAAACCAAATTGCTAATCATCTTTTGAGGTTAGAGGAATTTTCTCATGTGCACAATGGAGGAATAATTCGTGAAGAGTTTCTAGATGAGTCGTTGATAACCTTAGATATCACTCAATGATAATGGTATGCAGACATAGTGATTATGTTGGTTAGTGGAGTGTTCCCACTTAGTACCACTACTCAATAAAAGAAGAAGCTACAGCATGATGTGAGGTAATTGGGATGAAACATTCTTGTTCAAGAAAGGGGTAGACAGAGTGGTTAGAATGTGCATTCTGGAGAGTGAAGTCAATCAGGTACTAGAGAGTTGTCACGCATCACCATTTAGAGATCATCATAGAGGAGAGCGCATGACCAACAAAGTATTACAATCCAAATTATTTTGGCCTAGCTTGTTCAAAGATGCTATGTTCTATGTGAAAGAGTGTGACCAATGATAGAGGTTAGGTACTATCTTTAGAATACATGGGATGCCACTTAATAATACTCTTGAGGTAGAAATCTTTGATGTGTGGGGTATTGACTGCATGGGTCCATTACCACCATCGGATGGTAACCACAAAATACTAGTGATGGTAGATTATGTGTCTAATTGGGTTGAGGTTGTAGCTCTTCCTACCAATGATTCCAAGGTGGTCATAAAATTCAGGAAAAAACACATTTTCACTAGATTTGGTACTCCAAGAGCCATTGTTAGTGATGGAGGAAAGATCATCATATCATTTGGGAAGAATCTTTTGGAAAAGTATAGAATTCATCATAAGGTGACTACAACATACCAACCACATACTAGTGGCCAAGTAGAGGTGTCCAACCGAGAGCTGAAGAAGATACTGCAGAAAATGGTGAATGCACAAAGGAAGGATTGGGCCATGAAACTTGACGATACTTTATGGGCATATAAAATAGTATACAAGATGGGCATAGAGATTTATCCCTACAACATGGTGTTCTATGAATCATTCAATCTTCAGGCGGAATTAGAGTATCAAGTATGTTGGGCAATTAAGAAGCTAAATCTTGACCTAGAGCTAGCCGAAAAAAGAGAGAAGGGCAACATAATGATCTTGAGGAGTTTAGGCTCTATTCTTATGAAAATTCAAAACTCTACAAAGAGAAGACCAAGAGGTGGCATAACAAGCACATAGTCACTCGCACTTTTTCACCATGCCAACAAGTATTGCTTTTCAACTCTAGACTTAGATTATTTCCTGAAAAACTAAGGCTTAAGTGGAGTGGGTTGTTTGAAGTGCTGAGAATCACAAAACATGGCTCGGTGGAGCTTAAAAACAAGGACTCAACACCCTTGTTGGTAAATGGGCAACGTGTCGAGTACTACTTTGGTAAGGATGCAAATTGAGATGGAAAAGCTTTTGAGAATGATGAATGACCCACAAAATGTCACGATGTTACGCCAGGCGCTGCATGAGAGGGAGCTCGTGAATATTTGTAATAGGTAGGTCTTCTATTTTTATAGGACTTAGTTTAACTTTCAATCATTGTAATAGTTAGGAAATATATATATATAAATAGAAAAGACAAAAAATACAACAAAAAAGTCGTGCCACGACCAAAACGAAGGCGTTTGGTGGGAGGCAACCCATCATTGAACTAACAGTGGGTGTTTAATGTTCAGGAATATTGGGAGGCGACCCAAACCACATCGACTGGCATACACATGAAAGGAGAAAGATATATTTTGTCTTGGTTTGGAAGGCGCACTGTTCTAGGAACTAAACTACTGAGGGTCCTGGTCTGGTGCCCTGAAGGCATGCTGCGCCAGGCGTGCAACTAGTGAGTGCACTGTCCTGGCCCACTGCAGGTGTTCTGTGCTAGGGATTCCCCTAGCCAGGCGCATATGCAAAACTACTAAGGGGGCAGGCATGATGTAGCCAAAATCTCCAATTCCTCCATTAATTTTTCTTTACAAATTCCTCTATTCCTTATTCTGCCTCAACTTTCCATAAAACCTCCACCCAAATTCTAGTGAAGCCCACCAATTTTCCATTGTCGAACCCACCTTACCGGCTTATTTTTAAAAACTTTCTCCAAAAAGCCTTTTTTCTTCCATTATCATGGCACCCAAGGGAAAGCAAGTTGATGTTGGGGCAAGGAGCAAGTGCTCTCACAAGGGGGATGTCACTGGTTCTTCAAGTTATATACCTCTATCCCAGAGATTTGGCAAGCAAGATATGGAACAATATGGGCAGGATTGGTTTGAGTCCCAAAAAGAGGCCAAGTACCTCGAGGATGAATACGTGAATGAGGTGAGATTGCAATCAGAATTCCTACAATTCATGAAATGGTCTATCATCTTGGGCTTCAATATATCTTTGAGGCCAAGGTTAGTGCAACCTTACTCTTGTGCATGAGTTCTATGCAAATTTGAATACTGAGCATAAGTGGAGCATCAGTGCCGATGTGCGGGGTTAGACAATTTGTTTCTCTACCAAAGCATTGAATTTATTTTTAGGCACCCCCATTGTGACTATGTTGAATATCAAAGGTTGAAAGAAACACCCACTAATAGAGAGAATCGTCACACCCCTGTGGTGTAAATTCAAATCCTAGGTGGGATGAAAGCAAAGATACACAGAGACACACCACTTTTCATTATGCTTACTTAAACAAAGAATCTAGGGTATGGTTGAAATTTTGTGTAGTGTTTTCTTGCTGTATAAAGACATGTTTGAAGTTACTAGGAACATATTTGTGCTTGTTTAGATGTTTATGAAAGGTATGCCAGTTAATGCTAGTTCAGTTCTTCGACATAGTATGTTGATGTTCCAAAATAACAAGAGGTAGAGATTCTATTTTAAGTATTTGTTGACCCATTTACTAAGGTCTATGGGGATTGAAGAAGAGGTCGACAATTCGTGCCCACCTAGGGCTACCTACTTAGTTTGCAACGTAGTAGATGTCACAAAAACTAAGGCTCAATATACATTGCTTAGGCCTATGTTGTCTGCAGCTGATCGACATGCTAGAGATGATAACTCTATGGGTCGCATGCTTGGAATCAATGAGTTGAAATTATGCATAGGTTGTTACCCCGTTACTGATGATGAGATTGAGGCATGGGTAGAATGCTATCCATTGATGGGTAGTGTAATGTACATATCCAGGATGGGTATGGCTTCTCAAGAGCCATTGGACGATGATGAAGCAGCTATTGATGATGATGGTGATGAGGAAGTGGGTGATGAGGCTAACATGACACTTATGGTGGTAGATGGAGCCACAAATGTGTTGGATGAGCATATTGATGATGATGGTGATGAGTCCCAGAGGCCTAATGGAGTCTTCTGTTCACTCTATACTTATCGTCTGAATTTTTGCATTAGGGACAGTACTTTGCTTAAGTGTGAGGTGAGAGATGTGTTTCCATGTTAATAGTTTATTGATTTATCGAGTCTTTTTATTTTTAGGTTGGGTTCCTCATATTTTGTTTTTGATTCTTTTCCCAAGGATACTCCCATTGAAAAGACTGGGATGATTTCTTTATTTTTTATATGTGTCTTAATTAGTTATGTCTTAGAATCGTCTAGAACTGACGGTTCCCGATGATGGATGGATTATGAGTCTTAAGGGTAAACTAGTCATAGGTTGGCAGATTTTGAAGCCCGACCTTTGGTGTTTTGAAGCCTTGCATAGAAGTTAAGCACAAATCATGGGTACTTCATATTTGAGCATGCAATCTAATTAAGCAAATCCATAAGAAACACATAGATTCTTTGGTTGGACTCCGAAAAAGATAAAAATGGGCTTAATTGTGTTGAATATTACTCAATATGTTGTGTGTGATCATGCTAGTTTTGTGACTGCGTGTGTATGTCATGGTAACATGTGTGGTAAATATTTCCTTGTTTATACATAAAACATCATCTAGAACTTGCTCCGTGTGTATGTTTGATGATTAAACATGTGTGAATTTTGGAAGATGATATAGGCATTTCTTTCAATAGCCAATTCAGTTCTACCTTGTGCCTCCCTAATGTTATCCCTAGTGAATCCCCATTGAGCCTGTTAGTCTATAATTCTTTGATTAGCCATATTTTGAACCAAATCCATGTTTATTGATTACATGTATCTAGTTTGATCCAAATATTGATCCTAAATGCAATATGTAGTGAAGGAAAGGCTGAACAAAATATAGAGTGATGCAAAATAAAAAGAAGCAAGTTTGGTACAACAGAGTTGTGGTGAAAATAGCCCAAAATTCAATTTATGTAATATATATATATATATATATAAATGAAATATAAAAATGAATTAAATGTTATGCTAGCTAGTACATCAATATAGAAGCAGAACCCAAAAGCACGAGGTGTAAACAAAAGAACAGAAGTAAGATTAAACGATTAAAGTGGTTAATGGTGAGTGATGAAACAATATCATTAAGGAGGAATGACACTAATTAAATTTAAATTTTATCCTCCCCAATTCCATAAATGAATGCATTGTCAAAGTCAACACACACTAAAGGCAAGCCTATGACATGTTGTGTTATGTTGGAACTGTGAAATTAATTACACCTTTATTCATTTTTTGTAATGCAAAGAACAATGTTTCCATTTTTTGTAAAATACGTTACAAAGAGAATAACATTTATGTTCCAAAACAAAAAGGAGAGTTTCTGTAGAATGTGGTGTAATTACCTTTAATGCCATTAACATTCACCATACGTTATACAAATTTAACTCTTTCACTTTGAAACTCCTCTTTGCAAATCCTATATAAGCATTGCATTTTGTGAACAAGAGTACAACACACCATCACAAAAAAAATAAAAAAAAACTTTTTCCTCTTTTCTTCTTATCTTATTCTTAGAATATTTTTTGGGCAATTGATTTTGGGCAACCTCCAAACTTTTAGCCACGAGTGTACGTGTTTGAGAGTAACTGTGGAACCTTGGGGAGCGACCAACTACAACGATTTGCACCGGAGTCGGGCCGAAACCGTTTTCAAGGCAGTGGCTTGCCACGACACCGTGTTTGTGATAAGCTATTTAGTACTTTGTAATTCTTATCCAATATCAATAGTGTAGTGTTTTTTCCATACAATTTGAAAGTGATTTTACTAACATAAAATATTGATAAATGGCTATTTCTTTGAACAAAACTTTTTCTGATTTTTCAAAACCTGAGCCTTTGGATGGAAATAATTTTAAACGTTGGTCACAAAAACTTTTAATTTTTTTCTAGCAATTAGAAGTTGATTATGTTTTATTTTAACCAACCTTCTATGAATGGTTCTAATACTACTACTGATTCTAGCAATGTTATGACTGTTGATGATATTGCTAAAAAGAAGTTTGAAAAGGATAATAGAACTGTGAGAGGGTATTTGTTAAACCATATGACTAATCCATTGTTTGATTTATTTGTTACTTATAAATCTGCTAAAGAAATATGGGATAGTTTAGAAAATAAATATGGTGTTGATGAGCAGGAAACAAAAAATATGTTGTCGGTCAGTGGATTAAATTCCAAATGGTTGATAATAAGCAAATAATGAAACAAGTTCATGAATATGAGAACTTGACTGTTGATGTTCTCAACGAGGACATGAAGATGTGTGAGATTTTATAGGCTAATGTTATACTTGAAAAATTCCTACCATCTTGGAATGATTATAGAAATCAATTGAAACATAAGAAAAAAAAATTAATTCCCCAAGAACTTATTAGCCATATGAGGACTGAAGAGGCGAACCGTCTCAAAGATAAGATGGAAGCACTTTCTCTTAATTCTTCTAAAGCTAATCTTGTTGAATACTGTTGTGAAAGACAGGTTTAAAGGAAAGTAGAAGAATGTTCTAAAAAAGGAACATGTGAAGAAGAAAAATCAATTTAACAAGTCGGAGAGTGAAATTCAAAAATCTAAGGGTCCTTGTTTTGTTTGTGGAAAACTTGGCCATGGGGCGGCCAAGTGCTATCAAAGAAAAGGGCAAGACTCAAAGCAGGAAGGACAAAGTAATATCCAAGCTCATCTTGTTGAGGGTAATGAAGTGATTGCTACTGTAGTCGTTGAGGCAAATGTGGAGGCTAACAAAATGGACTAGGCGGTAGACACAAGAGCTTTTCCAATAAGGAGTTATTTCATGACTTTGAGGAGTCCAGTGACGGCGAGTGTGTATATATTGGTAACTCCACTACTGTTGTAGTAATGGGTAAATGAAAAGTTTTACTTAAATTAACTTCTGGAAAGACAATATCCTTGAACAATGTTTTATATGTTCCCTCCCTCCGTAGAAACTTAATTTCCGGAGCACTTCTCAACAAAGTAGGTCTTAAACTTATTTTTGAAGCTGACAAAATAATTATTTCTCATGGAGGAGACTATGTTGGGAAGGAATATCTTAGCGGAGGCTTATTTGTACTGAACATTGTTCAAGAGATTGTCAATAACTGAATTATTTCAAATTTTACTTATATTGTTGAGTCTATTAATTTGTGGCATGGTAGATTGGGTCATGTTAATACTGCTTCTATTAAAAGACTTGGAAAAATGGAATTAATTCCTATGATAAAAACTGATGATTTTTCTAAATGTCCTGTGTGTGTAGAAGCAAAGCATGCCAAGAAACCTTTCAAATCTGTTATTAGTAGAAAGACCGAATTACTTCAACTAATACATTTAGATTTAGCAGATTTGAAGAACACTAATAGCAAAGGTGGGAAAAAGTATTATATTACTTTTGTTGATGACTTTTCTAGATACACTAAGATATATCTTCTTAAGTCTAAAGATGAAACTGAAAGCATGTTTTTGAAATTCAAAGTAGAAGTGGAAAATCAATTAGACAGAAAAATTAAAAGATTTAGCTTTGATAGGGGCGGTGAATATAATACTAAAACTCTAGAAGATTTTTGTGAGAAAAAGGGTATTATACATGACGTTACTGCTCCCTATACTCCCCAACAAAATGGTGTACCCGAATGGAAAAATAGAACCCTTAAAGAAATAATGAATTCTATGCTTTTAAGCTTTAGTCTATCTCACAATATGTGGGGAGAAGCAGTCTTGTCTGCATGCTATATTCTTAATAGAGTCCCTCATAACAAGTTAGACAAGACCTCATATGAGTTGTGGAAAGGGTTTGCTCCTAACTTGAAATTTCTGAAAGTGTGGAGGTGTTTGGCTAAGGTTGGTCTACCTGATTTTAAATTAGTAAATGTTGGTTCTAAGACTTCTGATACTGTCTATATTGGTTTACTCAAAATAGTGTTGCATATAGATTTATGTCTCTAAATGATCATTCTATTTGTGAATCTAGAGATGCAGAATTTTTTGAGCATATTTTTCCTTTGAAAAATAATCTGTCGAGTGATGTGCAAAATAATGCTTCTATATCTATGTCTGTTAATTCTCATGTTGTGTCTTCTTCTAATGTTATTTCTAATGAGTATGAAAATGAACCTATAAGGAGTAAAAGACGTAGAATTGAGACAAGTTTTGGTCCTGATTTTATCACTACTTTCTTAACTGAAAATTTTGATATTAATATTTTAAATGATGAATTAGTGTCTATCTATTTAATAAAATAAGACCCTTAGACTTATGATGAAGCAATGAGATCAATAGATGTTATATTTTAGAAAGAGGCTATTAAAAGTGAATTAGACTCTATAGTTTCTAATCACACTTGGGACTTATACGATTTACCTAAAGGTTGTAAGCTCATAAGTAGCAAGTGGATATTTAAGAAGAAATTGAGACCTAATGGTACAATTGATAAATATAAGGCTAGACTTATGATTAGGGGTTTTAACCAAAAGAAAGGTGTTGATTACTTTGATACTTATTCTCCTGTGACCAAAATAGCAACCATTATAACTCTTATTGCTTTAGCCGCTATTCATGATTTAGTGGTACATCAAATGGATGTCAAAACAACATTTCGAAATGGTGATTTAAAGGAAGAGATTTATATGACTCAACCTAAAGGGTTTGTGATTCGAGGACAAGAGGATAAAGTATGCAAATTGAGAAAGTCCTTGTATGGACTAACACAAGCACCTAAGCAATGAAATGAAAAATTTAATATCACATTAGCGGATAATGACTTTGTTGTAAATTCATCAGATACCTGTGTTTATTCGAAGATGATAGGTTCAGATTGTGTGATTATATGTTTATATGTAGATGACCTGTTAATCTTTTGTCCTAATGTGAATGTTACTAATGAGACCAAGAAATTTTTGTCTTCTAAATTTGAAATGAAAGACCTTGGTGAAGCAGATAAGATTTTGGGAGTTAAAATCAAAAGAACTGCTAATGGTTTCTCTTTGTGTCAGTCTCATTACATTGAAAAGATTTTGAAAAAATTTGATTATTTTGATGTAGTTCCAGTGAGAACTCCTTATGATC
Source organism: Solanum etuberosum (assembly GCA_029582245.1). Taxonomy (NCBI): domain Eukaryota; kingdom Viridiplantae; phylum Streptophyta; class Magnoliopsida; order Solanales; family Solanaceae; genus Solanum; species Solanum etuberosum. The sequence goes on along the minus strand of JAJONR010003381.1, from coordinate 16,827 downwards.
CTAGCATACACTTGAGGAAGAATAAAGAATCTAGTGTTTCTCAAACTGAATATGCTAAAATAATTGGGAGTGTACTGTTTCTCATGATCTATACTCGGCCTGATATAGCTTATGTTGTTAGTATATTGAGTAGATATACTCATAATCCTAGTAGTGAACACTGGAATGCTCTTCATCGCTTGCTAAGATATTTGAGAGGTACTATGAATTGGTGTTTGCATTTTAATAAATTTCTTGTTGTTTTAGAAGGTTTTTTTGATGCAAACTGGGTAACTGACAATGATGAAGTTAGCTCCACCAGTGGCTATGTGTTTACTTTGGGTGCAGGTACTATTTCGTGGAAATGTTCCAAATAGACTTGTATAAAACATTCTATCATGGAATCATTATTCATTGCTCTCGATTTGGTAGGTCAAGAAGCTAAGTGGCTGAGAAATCTTTTGGCGGATATGCCATTGTGGGGAAGACAAGTTTCATCAGTCTCTCTTCATTGTGACTCACAAGCAGCAATTGGAATATCCAAAAATAGTGTGTACAATGGAAAAAAGAGATATTCGCATCAGACATGGTGGAGTTAAACAGTTGTTGAAACTGGGTGTTATTTCCTTAGAATATGTAAGGTCCGAAAGAAATTTGGCTGATCCTATGACCAAGGGCTTGACAAGGAAAATGATTCTTGAAACTTCGAGGGGGATGGGACTAAAGCCCATTGATTGGGGTAATGTGGTGGACCTGTTAGGCCTCAATATACACCACATTTTCTATCCCTATGGCGTGAGGCAGTTTTTTATAAGGTTGAGCTTATTTTTCTCTTAATAATTTTATAGCCTTAAGGTGGTCTATTTGAGATAGACTTGATGGAATCACCTACGTGAGTGTAAAGGTGTGGTCGCCTTTTATGAAAGACTTGGGTCGTCTTTCTAGAGCACTCATAAGACCCAAGGTGTGTATGCCTGACCATAAAAGAACTTTGTTTGTATCTCGTAGGCTTCTTAAAATTTAAGGATATAGTATGTGTTATGGGGGTCTCAATTCATATCCATTCAGTTCAAGAGTACTTCACTCTATGGATATTAAATTGTTGCCTCATTTCACTATGTGTTAATTCAAATCGAAAGATATTGACACTTAAGTACATGTTCCTTCCTTTTGTACAAATTTTGTTCTTACCCTTTATCTTTGCATTAGTGGGGGATTAAGAAATCAATTAAACCTTTATTCATATTTTGTAATGCAAAGAACAATATTTTTGTTCTTTGTAAAATAGGTTACAAAGAGAATAACATTTCCGTTCCAAAACAAAAAGGACAGTTCCTGTAGAATGTGGTGTAATTGCCTTTAATACCATTAACATTCACTATACCTTATAAAAATTTAACTCTTTCACTTTGAAACTCCTCTTTGCAAATCCTATATAAGCATGGACTTTTGTGAACAAGAATACAACACACCAACACAAACGAAAAGAAGAGAAAAACTTTTTCCTCTTTTCTTCTTATCTTATTCTTAGAATAGTTTTTGGACAATTGATTTTGGGAAACCTCCAAACTTTCAGCCACGAGTGCACGTGTTTGAGAGTAACTAATGAACCTTAGGGAGCGACCGGCTACAACGATTTGCACCGGAGTCGGGCTAAAATCACTTTCAAGGCAGTGTCTTGTCACGACACAGTGTTTGTGATAAGTTATTCACTACTTTGTAATTCCTATCTAATATCAATATTGTAGTATTTTTTCCCAACAGTAACATCTTTTGTAAGAGTGATATTATAAAATCTTAAAAAATGTCCCTCTTAAAAGTGAACTGTTTGTGAACATGCTTTATGAGTGAGTGAAGGGCTATACTAATAATGAGGGCACTCATGGGACATACATGAGTGTATTATTGGTTGCTTGTTCATACATGATTGCATTGAGGTTATGTTGTGTTTTGTGGAGTGCTCTGATATGATAAAGAATGTGTATATACCCGGATGAAGTGTGAATTACAAGATCATGATTAAAAATTGTTTGGTTGGTTCAAGTATGGGAGGACAAGTCCTTATGTGCTCATGGTGAATTGTTAAAGAAGAGTATAAAGGGTTGTTCGAGAATGAACAAAAGTTTAAATGTGAGGCGATTATCTGGGCGTATTTATATGCCCATTTACTGTGATATGCCCACACATGCGCGCGCGCGCGCGCACACACACACACACATATATATATTGTGTTTTGAAAATGTTCTTCATTCTATTTGCTATGTTATGATTATTATTGCAATGATTCCACACTAAGAAATGTGATTAGCTTATGCAAGAGTTTTTGAAGGGAATGTGAGCCAATGGGAGCTTGAATAATAAATAAAAGCATGGACCCAACTCCAAGGAGCACGTAAAGGGTGAAATAGAGAAAAACTGCGTTGAGGTGCACTGGTTGCGCGTCGCCATAGCCCTTAGCTTAGCGCACTGTGGCGCACCATGCTAGGAGCAGAACTACTATAGCCCCAACATTGATGTTATGGTGGTGCGCTATGCAAAGGTCATGCCGATAAAATTCTTAGATTTTGGGATTCCGAATCCTACAAGAAAAAGGAAGTAATTTTCCAAACCCTATAAATAGAACCTTAGGCCTCTTTTGTAGGGTTACTTCTTGTTTTCCAAGCGCAAGAGCTAGGAAAAAAATATTCATCTTAGGTTTCAATTTTATACTTTTTCTTTATTATTAAATTCATATGAAAATAGTCCTTTTTTTTTTTCCTAGCATGAATGACTAAAAGCCTTTGTTTTAAGGCTGTAGTTATGAATGATGGTTGAACATCATTTTTATAAATGAATTTGGTTATCTTATAAATTAATCTTGTATTCTTTATTTAGTATTTCATGCTTGATCACCATTGATATAAATTCATTGTCTACCCTTGAACTCGATAGACGAATAGGGAGATACAACATAGAATACAAGGAGCATGATATTTCTTGCATATCACTTATTTAAAGTTGTGTTTATAATTAATACCCACAAAACACTGTGCTTGGTTAGCAAATTAGATGAAAAATAAATGCTCAACAGTTGAATCTGTCTATCCCCGCTCAATGATGGCATCAGAGAACTAGGTTCAAGAGTCTTAGGATGTTTGAAAGCCGCACTAAGTAGAGTCTCTTTCATGTGTGTGAAGTGCACCACATCTATGAGAGGGAGGCTATGAAATGTTTTAGGAAAAACGTCACTTTCTTGCTACTCTTATCGTGTGTGAGGTATGATCTAATATCTCGCTTCTAATTCATCGTTATGAGTTCAGATCATGCCTCCACTTAGAGCTTACACACGGAATGATAACGCACGCAACGCTAACGCAGTTCCTCTAGTCCCAGACCATGAGGTTTCGAATGCAGAATTCTGAAATGCGATCCAACTGTTGGCTCAGACTGTAGCCAACCAGAACAATCAGCAGGTCCAGTACCTACTAACACCAACAGTGGATCAGTTGCAGCTAGGGTTCAAGATTTATTTTGAATGAATCCACCAGAATTTCTAGGGTCAAAGGTTGATGAGGACCCACAGAACTTCATTGATGAGGTTCAAAAAATCTTTGAAGTAATGCAAGTGACTAGTAATGATAGGGTAGAGTTGGCATCCTACCAGCTTAAGGATGCGGCTCACATTTGGTTCACTTAGTTGAAAGAAAACAGGAGTGCGGATGCGGCTCACATTTGGTTCACTTAGTTGAAAGAAAACAGGAGTGCGGATGCAGCTCCTATGACTTGGGAGTGTCTTACTGGGGCGTTTCTGGACATGTTCTTCCCGAGAGAGTTGAAGGAAGCTAAATCTCAGGAGTTTATGAATTTGAGATAAGGTACAATGTCAGTCCAAGAGTACGGACTTAAGTTCACCCAGCTCTCCAGGTATGCTCCACACATGGTTGCCGATCCAAGGGCACAAATGAGTAAGTTTCTGTTTGGAGTATCCAACTTGGTGAAGACAGAGTGCAGGAATGCTATGTTGTTAGAGGATATGAATATCTCTAGGCTTATGACTTATGCTCAACACGTTGAGGGAGACAAGCTTAGGGAACTGGCCAACGACAATAAGAAGGCTAGAATATGGAATTGTGAATAGTCTCAGTAGAAATCGGGTGATGGAAATCACCACAGTTTCAGCAGAGGTCTACAACCCCAGCAGCTTCATCAGCTAGTGCTCCATCCCCCAGGTTTCGACAGTATAAGAAAGGTAGGGCATCAGGCTCTAAGTCTCAAGGGAGTAATTCAGGTAACAGGACTTTCCCAACTTGTCCAAAGTGTGGTAAGAACCATTTGGGCGAGTGTCTTGAAGGCAAGGAAGGATGTTTTGGGTGTGGTCAGTCCGGCCATAGGTTGAAAGATTTCCCTTCTGCCAGGCAGGGGCAAGGAGTTAACAAAAACAGGGCTCAGTCTATAGTTCCAGAAGCACCAGCAGGTCGCCCAACTCAGCAGTTTGCTTCATCTGGTACAGGTGGCGGTCAGCGCCAGAACAAGTTGTATGCTCTTCAGGATCTCCAGGACCAAGAAGATTCTCATGATGTGATCACTAGTACTCTACGAGTCTTTCATTTAGATGTTTATGCATTGTTAGATCCAGGGGCTATACTGTCTTTTGTAACTCTCTATATAGATGTAAACTTCGGTGTCAGTCCAGAAACTCTTTCAGAACCCTTCTCAGTCTCTACTCAGTTGGTGACCCAGTTATAGCTAGACGAGTATACAGAAATTGCCATGTCTCAATCTCTTAGAAAGTCACCTCAACAGATCTTGTAGAGTTAGAAATGGTAGATTTTGATATCATTTTAGGCATGGATTAGTTACATTCTTGTTATGCCTCAGTCGATTGTAGAACTACGATCGTTCGATTTAAGTTCCAAACAAGTCAGTCTTAGAATTAAAGGGAAGTAGCTCAGTGCCTGTAGGTCGATTCATCTCTTACATTAAGGCCAGGAAGATGATATCTAAAGGGTACATTTATCATCTTGTTCGGTTTAAGGATTCAAGCTCCGAAACCCCAACTCTTGAGTCAGTCCCAGTAGTAAATGAGTTTCCAGAAGTGTTTCCAGAAGATCTTCCCGGAGTTCCTCCCGAAAGGAAAATGGACTTCAGAATTGATCTCCTTCCAGATACCCAGCCCATCTCGATTCCTCCTTACAGAAAGGCCCCAGCTCAGCTTAAAGAATTGAAAGAATAGTTGAAAGACCTTCTAGATAAGGGCTTCATCAGACATAGTATCTCTCCATGGGGTGCTCCAGTGTTGTTCGTGAAAAAGAAAGATGGTTCTCTCAGAATGTGCATTGACTATCGTCAGTTGAACAAAGTCACCATCAAGAATAAGTATCCTATCCCCAGGATTGATGACATGTTCGACCAACTTCAGGGTGCTAGTTTCTTTTCTAAGATAGACCTCGGATCCAGTTATCATCAGCTTAGAGTCATAGATAGTGACATTCTGAAGACAGCCTTCAGAACTTGGTATGGTCATTATGAATTTGTAGTTATGTCTTTCGGACTAACAAATGCTCCTGCAGCTTTTATGGACTTAATGAACAGGGTGTTCAAACAATATTTGGATTTGTTCATTATTGTCTTCATTGATAATATCCTCATATATTCTCAGAATGAGGAGGAGCATATGACTCATCTGAGAGTTGTCTACAAACTCTCAAGGATCGCCAGTTATTCACTAAGTTCAGCAAATGTGAATTCTGGTTACAGTCAATCGCTTTCCTTGGTCATATGGTATCTAGTGAAGGAATCCGAGTGGATTCTCAGAAAATAGAGGCACTGAAGCAATGGCCCAGACCCACCTCCCCAACAGATATCAGAAGTTTCTTGGGTTTGGTAAGTTATTATAGGAGATTTGTTAAAGGATTTTTATCCATATCTTCCCCATTGACCAAGTTGACTCAGAAAAAAGGTCAAGTTTCACTGGTTAGATGAGTGTGAGAAAAGCTTCTCAGAACGGAAGACCAGGTTGACTACAGCTTCGGTCTTGACCCTACCAGATGGTTCAGCCGGTTATGTGATTTATTGTGATGCATCCAGGGTCGGCCTAGGTTGTGTGTTGATGCTGCGAAGTAAGGTCATAACTTATGCTTCTAGATAGCTTAAGGTTCATGAGAAGAACTACCCGACTCATGACCTCGAGCTTTCAGCTGTAGTATTTTCCCTAAAGATTTGGAGACATTACTTGTATGGTGTTCACGTAGATGTGTTCACAGATCATAAGAGCCTCCAGTATGTGTTCACCCAGAAAGAGTTGAATCATTGTCAGAGGAGATGGCTTGAATTCCTCAAGGACTATGATATGAATGTGCTTTACAATCCTGGTAAGGCCAATGTAGTGGTTGATGCTCTCAGCAGACCATCTCGATTCCTCCTTCTAGAAAGGCCCCAGCTGACCTTAAGGAATTGAAAGAATAGTTGAAAGACCTTCTAGATAAGGGCTTCATCAGATCTAGTATCTCTCCATGGAGTGCTCCAGTGTTGTTGTGAAAAAGAAAGATGCTTCTCTCAGAATGTGCATTAACTATCGTCAGTTGAACAAAGTCACCATCAAGAATAAGTATCCTATCCCCAGGATTAATAAGTTGTTCGACCAACTTCAGTGTGCTAGTTACTTTTCTAAGATAGACCTCGGATTCGGCTATCATCAGCTTAGAGTCCTAGATAGTGACTTTCCGAAGTTAGCCTTTAGAACTCGGTATGGTCATTATGAATTTGTAGTTATGTCTTTCGGACTAACAAATGCTCCTGCAGCTTTCATGGACTTAATGAACAGGGTGTTTAAACAGTATTTGGATTTGTTCGTTATTGTCTTCATTGATGATATCCTCATATATTCTCATAATGAGGAGGAGCATGTGACTCATCTGAGAGTTGTCTACAAACACTCAAGGATCGACATTTGTTCACTAAGTTCAACAAATGTGAATTCTGGTTACAGTCAATCGCTTTCCTTGGTCATGTGGTATCTAGCGAAGGAATCCGAGTGGATTCTCAAAAATTAGAGGCAGTGAAGCAATGGCCCAGACCCACCTCCCCAACAGATATCAGAAGTTTCTTGGGTTTGGCCGGTTATTATAGGAGATTTGTTGAAGGATTTTCATCCATAGCTTCCCTATTGACCAAGTTGACTCAGAAAAAAGGTCAAGTTTCAGTGGTTAGATGAGTGTGAGAAAAACTTCTCAGAACTGAAGACCAGGTTGACTACAGCTCCGGTCTTGACCCTACCAGATGGTTCAGCCCGTTATGTGATTTATTGTGATGCATCCAGGGTCGGCCTAGGTTATGTGTTGATGCAGCGAAGTAAGGTCATAACTTATGCTTCTAGACAGCTTAAGGTCCATGAGAAGAACTACCCAACTCATGACCTCGAGCTTTCAGCTGTAGTATTTTCCCTAAAGATTTGGAGACATTACTTGTATGGTGTTCACGTAGATGTATTCACAGATCATATGAGCCTCCAGTATGTGTTCACCCAGAAAGAGTTGAATCATTGTCTGAGGAAATGGCTTAAATACCTCAAGGACTATGATATGAATGTGCTTTACCATCCTGGTAAGGCCAATGTAGTGGTTGATGCTCTCAGCAGACTATCTATGGGTAGTGTAGCACATGTTGAGGAAGAAAGGAAGGAATTAGCCAAAATGTTCACCGGCTTGCTCGTTTAGGAGTTTGCCTTACGGACACATCAGATATTAGGGTGATAGTTCAGAACGGGTCAGAATCTTCATTGGTAGCGGAGGTTAAGGAAAAACAAGATAGTTATCCTACATTACATTAATTGAAAGGTGCAGTTCATCAACAGAAAGTTGAGGTTTTCTCCCAAGGGGGAGATGGTGTGCTTCCTTACCAAGGTCATTTATGTGTTCCTAATATGGGTGAGTTGAGGAAGCAGATCCTTACAGAAGATCATAACTTCCAAGTATTATATTCATCCAGGTGCCACTAAGATGTACCATGATCTACGGGAAGTCTTTTGGTGGAACGACATGGAGAGGAACATAGAAATTTTGTAGCTAAGTGCCCCAATTGTCAATAGGTTAAGGTAGAACATCAGAAACCAGGAGGTATGACTCAAGAGATTAAAATTCCTACATCGGACTGGGAAGTGATAAACATGGACTTCATTATGGGTTTACCTCGTACTCGCAGACAGCATGACTCCATTTGGATGATAGTAGACAAAGTTACTAAATCCGCTCACTTCTTGGCTGTCAAGACTACAGATTCAGTGACGGACTATACCAAACTCTACATTTATGTGCTAGCCAGGTTGCATGGGGTTCCCTTATCTATCATCTCGAACATAGGTCCTCAGTTTACCTCTCATTTCTGGAAATCATTTCAGAAAGGTCTTAGTACTCAGGTAAATCTCAGCACAACATTTCATCCACAGACGGATGGTCAGGTAGAGTGTACCATTCAGACCTTAGTGGACATGTTGAGAGCTTGTGTGATCGATTTCAAGGGCAGTTGGGATGATCACCTACCTCTCATAGAGTTTGCCTATAATAATAACTTTCATTCTAGTATTCAGATGGCCCCATATGAGGCGTTGTATGGGCATAGATGCACATCTCCAGTTTGTTGGTTTGAAGTAGGTGAAGCAGCATTGATTGGGCCAGATTCGGTTCATGAAGCTACGAAAAAAGTTCAGCTCATTAGAGATAACTTAAGATAGCTCCGAGTCGTCAGAAGTCTTATGTAGATGTAAGGAGAAGGGACTTAGAGTTTGAGATCAATGATTGGGTTTTCCTAAAGGTATCACCTATGAAGGGGGTGATGAGATTTGGCAAGAAAGGAAAGCTCAGTCTGAGATATGTAGGTCCCTAAAAAATCCTGAAGAGGGTTGGTAAGGTGGCTTATGAGTTAGAGTTGCCAGCAGAACTAGCAGTTGTTCATCAAATCTTTCACATTTCCTTGTTAAAGAAGTTTGTGGGTGATCTGGCATCAATAGTACCATTAAAGAGTGTGGATGTGAAGGATAGTCTCACTTATGAAGAGGTGCCAGTTGAGATTCTTGACCGTCAGATTTGTAGGTTGAGAAACAAAGAAGTCTCTTCAGTGAAGTTTTGTGGAGGAGTCAGTCTGTAGAGGGAGCTACTTGGGAAGCAGAAGCAGCCATGAAGGCCAAGTATCCTCACCTCTTTTCTTTCGATTTTGTTTCAGCTTCAGGTAATAGTTCCTCCCCAGTCTCTCAATTTACTCTCACTTAAAATCAGTCTCAGTATCTTGTTTCTTCAATTGTTCTTGCATTTCAGCATATTTGTGTGTTCTTGGAACTCAGTTCAGTCAGATATCAGTTTCTAGTACTTAGTGGTAGGGATCGCAGCTCCTTCCCTCCATACTCATCTAGTTTAGACTTCATTCAGGGACAAATGTTCCCAAGGGGGAGATATTGTAACACCTAAGAACTTAGCTTAGACAGAACAGCAGAAAAATTGGTGAACCACGATAGGGTTCAGGGACCGTGAAAGGAACCAGGGTCCTTCGACCTGCTCGTGGCTCACACCCGCCCAGCAGTGGTGGACCACGGAGCCCTCCACGGGCCATGGACCACCTCTCGAGCTATGGGAAGGCTCGTGGAGGTGAGGCAAAACCATCCAGGCTCTGGCATCAGACCACGGAGCCCTCCACGACACGTTGTCTTGATGACGGGTCGTCGTGGTGTCCGTCGTCCTGAGCCAGCAGACCCCAGCCCAAGTGAAGAACCACGGTGACTTTCACGATCCGTGGTCCTTCACACGGGCCATGGTAGGGTTGGTGGTTGGCCCTCCCCAGAACCAGTAGTCAGTAGCCAGCAGACCACGACCCACTTGACAGGCCGTGGTCCCTTTGACGGTCCGTCATAGGGTCTGTGAAAGGCCCCTATCAGATTTTAAGTTGGGGTCATTTTGGTCTTTTTCCCTATCCGTTGGACACCTAAACTATGTCGTTTAACCCCTAAACGACGTTGTCTTACTCAGTTTAAGCCTAGTAGTTTAATAAGAACCTACCGTAATTGATTCTTTCATAAAAATTCATCAAAATTAGAGCAAAAAGGAGAAAAGAGTCGACCAAACCCCTCAAGGACACGCAACAGGTTTTCTTCAGTTCCAGCCCTGAAATCGAAGGATTTCTCTGAATATTTCGTCACCATGTATGTGGGATTTCACTAGTGGGTTTCTTTCATCCACTAGGTCCCTAGAATTCAGTCAGATTCTTGGTTCTCTATATCTTGTTTAGACCTAGGGTTTCTAAAACCTTGGATAATTGTTGTGATTAAGCTGTGGTAGTATCTTCAATGGAAATAGCTTATTTTCTTAGAAATTTTGCTTAGTTCCTTGCATGAAACTCAGAACCCTAGTTGTGTAGATTCTCTTAGTTCATGAATTACACTTGCTAGGTCAGTTAAACAAACATACATGCTCTAGTTTCGAATGTGTCATTATCAGTACCTAAATGTCGCATTCTAAGATTTGCATGTCAGAACATTGAGCTATCCAGTATTTCAGTTTATGTTGTGTTAGATATATTTCTAGTTGGGAGTAGGCTTAGCATCGAGTTGGACTAGTGTTCAGCGTACCCTCATAGTCCCAGAATTATGTGCCCCCGTAGGTTGTTGTAAGTCCCCTCTGTGGGCATTAGATTTAGTGATCATGTCAGTCATGCCTTTATACAGCTGGAAAGGTATATTGGGTCCTCTCGATGGGACGTATACATTGAACTCTGCGTTTAGCTCACGTGATTTGATGTCGGTTAATAGTAGCTCCCACAGTCAGACGCTAGTGCATTTGACCAGGTTTTCAGTTTATACTTCAGTATTCAGTCTTAGCATGTTATGTTCATGATTAATACTTGGTCATTGCATTTAGCTTAGCCTTTCAGCTATATTTCTGTATCTATGTTTCTGTTCAGCTTATATATATTTTCAGCTATATTCTATATCCTTCATGCTCAGTATATTTCAAGTACTGACGCATACTCTGCGCTACATCCTTTCATGATGTAGGTTCAGGTATGTAACACCTAGAAACTAGTAAGCTAAACAAGAGGGTTGTAGAGCCTTACGTGAGGGTTAGAGTTGTAGAAATGACATCCCGTACTTAGAATGAAGGGTTTAGGGTTTAAATGTCAAGGTAGGACTCCCCAAGGACCAACCAAGGGTCCTTGAGGAGGACCTTAGAAACTACCTAAAAGCTGCCAAAAATCAAACCACCCACGATTGGGGACCCACGCCTCGTGGATAGGGTCGTGGGTCAAGACCCAAAAAGTGATGTTCCAGTACCCCACCCACGGATGACAAGCACAGCCCATGGGTCCATGCACGGCCCGTGGGTCGGGGTCTCGTGGGTTGGGCAGCATGTTCCTTAAGTCGGCTTATGTTGGGGGCTTAGGGAATATTCTAGAATTAGTTAGTTATTAAGTGGTGTTATTTTATTAGTAATTAGACCACCTATATAAAGCTATTAGACCCTTAATTAAGAAATTCCAAATCATTGTCTCAACTCACCAAAAATAAACCCAAATCCCTCTAAAAAATCCTCTCTCTAGAAAGAAGAAAAAGAGGGTCAAGCTAGGTCAAGACTCCATTGTTTCAAGCTTGATACGCTTTTTAATCAAGGTTTGATAGCTTATTCATCCATGGATTCTACCATCCATGGAGCCCCTTAGATTTTCCCCTATTGTGAAGATGAACCCCCAATTCTAGATAGGGTTTTTTCCTATATTGTGGGTAGGGTTGAGTATGAATCCAGTTGAGTGGTTAGTACTTATTAATGATTGATTTAGCATTGAATTATGTTATTATGAAGATATTACATCTTTTCCATGGCTAACCCTAGTCTAATTGATGAAATTGAAGTAATATGGGTTTATGCCTTGTGAAGGGAAATTGATGACTTAGAGTTGATCTTCTAGAATTGATGCAATGTATAGTAATTATTCAATAATAAAATCAAGTAGACATGAATTAAATTAGATTATAGTATATGTGATGGATCATGACTAGTAAAACTTGATATTAAACATTTATGATGATTTATGACTAGAATCACTTGATAATGAAGCATGTGATTAGAATGCCTTGAAATCTAGATATGAATGATGATTGTAAGAAGTAAAGATTTTAGAGTGAAGTGTGTATAATCATGATAGGTTGTTTTGTTGTTGAAGGAATATTCTCATATACACACTTAGGAATGAATATTCTAGGAGATGAAAGGTTCTCTCACAACGAATGATTCTAGGTTGGAAGGCTTACTCACCTAAAATGAATCATGCATGTTAGACTAGAATAGCTTGAAGTTGATACATAGTATCCCTTCATGAATAGCTTGACTTGGTAAGACAAGACCATGCTTGGTAGCTTGTGTTGGGAGTTCTCATGGTAGCCTTGGATTGAACCTTAGTGATTCTCCAATGTAGCATGAACTAGCATCATAGTATGCTAGCATGGTAGCATGACTTGGTTAGGCCAAGACCATTTCATGGTAGCTTGGGATTGAGAACCCATACTCTCCTAAGGGTAGCTTACATTAGCATCATAGTGTGCTTGCATAGTAGCATAACTTAGTTGGTATAAGACCATTTCATGGTAGCTAAGATGGAACACTTGTACCCTTCTTAGAATAGCTTGGACTTGCATGATAAATATGTTTTTTCCATGATAGCTTTGTCTAGGATAATAGGGTGCTATTCTTTGGTACTTTAGAATGATAAATAGTAATCATTTGAGTACGATAGCCTAAAGTGGTACTTAGTGTGGGTAGGATTATGGGGTCTTATCCATGCATTGCACAAGTATGACTTGAAGCTACTTATGAAGTGTTTTCTTATATGATGTATGTTTAGCTTGGATTGTTGTTATTGTTGCCTTCGATGATATGTTTGACTAAAGGTGAAGATTCCCCTGTTTATGGGAAGTAAGCTAAGGATGTGACCATAAGACGGTAAGTATGACTATGATGACCAAAGGGGATACTTAGCATGAATGGGATTATGGGGTCTTAGTCATGCATTGCACAAGTATTCTTTGAGGTTACTTGAGAAATAGTTCTCTTATGATATGAGGGACTAAGGGTTGACTAATGCTTATATGATGCCTATGTTGGAGACTTTGCTTATGATTATGATATTGTCTCTTATGCTTATTGTTTATGTTTCATGAAGTAATTCTTATGATTATGGCATATGGCTTATGTTGACTAACCTTATGTTATGCTCTTATGATGTTATTCTAGCTATCATATTTAGTACTTTTGTACTAACGCATACTTTTGCCTATATTCTCATCAAATTTAGGGTTCGGCGATTATTGAGTTCCATTCTTGAAGATAAGTTTCTTGAAGTGCAAGGAGTTGAAGACTTGGTGAGTCCTTATAGCATCGAGGATTTGATCACCTTTCCTTTATGTCTATTATTTTCATGTCTTGAGACAATTGTATGGGCTGTGACCCAAGATTATTCAAAGTTGTATTAGATGGTTTGAGACAAGTGTAGTAAGATTTTCGCTTTGCTTTTATAAAGACTTTGATTGTATGGAAAATGTTTTAAAATTTCCGTACTTTTCTATTATCTTAGGTTATGATATGCTAAGGCCTTGTATGAGACCCCTTCGGGGTCAAGTACGCCATGTTACATCTAGGATGTCCCCCTGGGTCGTGACAAACTTGGTATCAGAGCACAAGATTTTAGAATGATTCTAGGATTATCTCAAACCACGTCTAGTAGAGTCTTGTTCATAAATGTGAAGCGTGCCACATTTATGAATAGGAAGCTATTAGATGAGTAGGAAACTTTACTTCTTCATTCTCTAATCGTGCCATAGAGTTTAACTCTATAAGGTCTTTCTCCTTATCCGATGGTCTTCACGATATGACTATTCGAAGGGCTCATGCTATAGGGAGCAAGAGAGAAAATATTGATTGTGATGCCAATTATGGTTATGTGACTAGATAGGACTTGATATGCTAGATTTAGATGTCATCCTTATGATGTATTGATAGTATTATTGTTATGCTCCTATGTGATTGTAGAACCCGTGTAGTCAAATTGTTAGTTCTCGAATGAGCCTATCCGTGAGTGGAAGGGGGGAAAGTCTATGCCACAAGTTTGGAGTATGTTTTGTCTTAAGGTTGACTTTGAGGGTTGCATGTACCACCTAGCTAAGGTGAGGGAGATATGTTTAGGTGTTGACCAACTTCAAAGAGTTAGTTACTTTGTTAAGATTGATCTTAGGTATGGTGATTTTGAGTAGGGTGTTTAGATAATACCTAGACATGATTAGAGAGAAGAACCCTACTTGGCTATTTTTAGCTTTGGTTATGTTGATGAAGACTTAAGGAATAGGGTGTTAGAAGAGACCTTGGGGTGTTCAATTAGTAGACTCCTAATAAGGGTAGTAGTATAGTTCACCATAGTTTAAAATCACCATGTGTAATGAATGTGAAGGCTTAGTAATGACTTGATCCGACCTTAGTTAAATTGAAATGAATGGTACTTAGAAAGTCCGTTTAGGCTTGCTCCCAAGATGGAGATGATGTGCTCAGTAAGCAAGGTTGTTGAGTGTTCCTAATGCCTAGGAGTTGGGTTTACTTGAGTTTCTCACCCTAGAAAGGTGGAATAAGTTGGGAAGCTTAGTCCCCATTTTGTAGGCCCATATGAATTCTTGAGATGATAGGTTCCTCTTGATTTGTATGATGTGTGGAGTCATGTGTGTTTGTGTGTGCCATGATTTCCTTATATGATGCATGTTCATGAAAGCTTGTGATTTAAAATAAAATGAGTTACATGATTGTTTCCTCATGTTGTAGTGCATTGAGTATGAGTTGCCTATTTGACTTCATGAGATGAATATATGAGCATGCCTTAGTTTGGAGTTGAAAGATTCCTCCTTGAATAAATGCTTTTTGAGAATAAAATGCATATGAGCTCCATGAGAGTATGTTGAGCATGTTATGACTAGGAGATGGTAGTTCCTCCTTGAACATGACTAGTTATGAGAATTTCTTGCATCATGGGTTGTTAGATGTAGTTCCTACTCCCTTGTGTTGCATTGAATATGTTTATCTTGGAGTTGAAGTTTTCCTCCTTGGTTGTGTGCATTTAGATGTGTTGCATGCATGATGGGCTGCTAGTCTAGAGTCGTTTACTTTAAGAAATGTTTAGAATCATCATTCGAGGACGAATGTTCCCAAGGGGGAGATATTGTAACACCCGGAAACTAGTAAGCTAAACTAGAGGGTTCTAGAGCCTTATGTGAGGGTTAGAGTTGTAGAAATGACCTACCGTACTTATAATGAAGGGTTTAGGGGTTAAACGTCAAGGTATGACTCCCCAAGGACCAACCAAGGGTCCTTGAGAAGGACCCAAGAAACTACCTAAAAGCTGCCAAAAATCAGACCACCCACGATTGGGGACCCACGCCCCGTAGGGGGATCCACACCACATGGATGGGGTCGTGGGTCAAGACCCCAAAAGTGAGGTTCCAGTACCCCACCCATGGATGACCAGCACGGCCCGTGGGTTGGGGTCTCATGGGATGGGCAGCATGTTCCTTAAGTCGGCTTAAGTTAGCGGCTTAGGGAGTATTCTAGAATTTTTTAGTTATTAAGTGGTGTCGTTTTATTAGTAATTAGACCACCTATATAAAACTATTAGACCCTTAATTAAGCCATTCCAAATAATTCTCTCAACTCACCAAAAAGAAACCCAAATCCCTATGGAAAATCCTCTCTCTAGAAAGAAGAATAAGAGGGTCAAGCTAGGTCAAGACTCCATTGTTTCAAGCTTGCTACGCTTTGTAATCAAGGTATGATAGCTTATTCATCCATGGAGCCCCTTAGATTTCCCCTAATTCTAGCTAGGGTTTCTTCCTATTTTGTGGGTAGTGTTGAGTATGAATACAATTGAGTGGATAGTACTTGGTTATGATGGATTTAGCATTGAATTATGTTATTATGAAGATATTACATGTTTTCCATGGCTAACCCTAGTCTAATTGATGAAATTAAAGTAATGTGGGTTTATGCCTTGTGAAGGGAAATTGAAGACTTAGAGTTGATCTTCTAGAATTGATGTCATGTATAGTAATTGTTCAAGAATAAAAGCAAGTAGACATGAATTGAATTAGATTATAGTATAGGTGATGGATCATGACTAGTAAAGCTTGATATTAAACATTTATGATGATTTATGACTAGAATCACTTGATAATGAAGCATGTGATTAGAATGCTTTGAAATCTAGATATGAATGATAATTGTAAGAAGTAAAGCTTTGAGAGTGAAGTGTCTATGATCATGATAGGTTGTTGTGTTGTGGAAGGAATACCCTCATATACACAGTTAGGCATGAATATGCTAGGAGATGAAAGGTTCTCTCACATAGAATGATTCTAGGTTGGAAGGCTTACTCACCTAAAATAAATCATGCATGTTAGACTAGAATAGCTTGAAGTTGAGACATAGTATCCCTTCATGAATAGCTTGACTTGATAAGACAAGACCATGCTTGGTAGCTTGTGTTAGGAGTTCTCATGGTAGCCTTGGATTGAACCTTAGTGATTCTCCAATGTAGCATGAACTAGCATCATAGTATGCTAGCATGGTAGCATGACTTGGTTAGGCCAAGACCATTTCATGGTAGCTTGGGATTGAGAACCCATACTCTCCTAAGGGTAGCGTACATTAGCATCATAGTGTGCTTGCATAGTAGCATAACTTAGTTGGTATAAGACCATTTCATGGTAGCTAAGATGGAACACTTGTACCCTTCTTAGAATAGCTTGGACTTGCATGATAAATATGTTTTTTCCATGATAGCTTTGTCTAGGATAATAGG
>JAJONR010003380.1:0-48430 GCA_029582245.1 Solanum etuberosum | reverse complement strand
TTTCAGTTATATACATGCTTCAGTTTATGAATGTCATATTATCAGATATAATTGTTGCATTCTCAGAGTTTGCATGTCAGAACATCGAGCTATCCATGTTTTACAAAATTCAGTCATAATGTGTTACATACATATTCAGTTGGGAGTAAACTTAACACCGAGTTGGACTAGGGTTCAGCGTACCCGTATAGTCCCAGAACTACGTGCCTCCGTAGGTTGTAAGTCCCCTCTGTGGGCATCATTTTAGTGATCATGCCAGTCATGCCTTTATACCTCTGGCAGCATATATTGGGTCCTCTCAATGGGGCGTATACATCGGACTCCACATTTAGCTCATGTGATTTTATGTCGGTTATTAGTAGCTCCCACAGTACAGTCACATTCTAGTGCATTGACTAGGTTATTAGTTACAATTTAGTATTCAGACTCAGCATATCATGTACTTGGTCATTTCATTAAGTTAGCTCAGTATTTAGTATATCTCAGTATTTACATTTAGTTCAGATTATATCATTGCTCTTATTGCTTTGTTCAGTTCTGATTATTGTTCAGTTTTACTCTATCCTGCATGCTCAGTAGCTTTCAAGTACTGATGCATAATCTGCGCTACATCTTCTCGTGATGTAGGTTCAGGTTCTCAGCTTTCAGATCACGCATAGATCGGTTCCCGATCTTCAGCTCAACAGTATTAGTGGTGAGTCCTCATTCTCTGAGGATGACATACATGGTTCCTTTGCTTTTAGTCTTAGTTTCAGTTTTTGCTAGATTTAGCTGCGGCATGTCCCAACATTTCTAGCCAGTTAGAGGCTTTATTTCAGACATAGTTAGAATCAGCTTTAGTATTTGAGTTTGACTTTTCAGTTGTTGTTAAACTCTCCGCATTTATATATTCAACTGTAGTATGGGTATTTCCCATCATTTCAGATTTATCTTATGATTAGCTTCCGCACAGTGTTTAGTGATTCTGTTATCTTTTAGTATTCTTATGGTATGCCAGCAGGGTTAGCTTGGGGTCACTCGTGATCCTAGGTCTTGTGTCCGCGTCCTGGGTCTAGTTCGGGGCGTGACAAACTTGGTATCAGAGCAGTAGGTTTAAGTTTCCTAGGATGTCAGAAAAGCCACACTAAGTAGAGTTCTTTTCATGGGTGTGAAGTGCACCACATCTAATGAGGGGGAAGCTACAAAGTGTTTTAGGAAAGCCTCACTATCTTGATATTCTTATCGTGCGTTGGTATGATCTCTATCTAACTCATCGTTATGCGTTTCAGATCATGCCTCCTCCTAGAGCTAACACAAGGAATGCTAATGCAGCTCCTCCAGTCCCAGATCAGGAAGTTTTGAATGTAGAGTTTCAGAACGCTATCCAACTTTTGGCTCAAAGTGTGACTAACCAGAACAACCAGCAAGTTCCAGCTCCTGCAAATGCTAATGTTGGGTCAGTTGCAGCTAGAGTCATAGATGAGGTCAAGAAGATCTTTGGAGTGATGCAAGTGACAGGTAATGATAGGGTAGAGTTGGCATCCTATCAGCTTAAGGATGTAGCTCATATCTGGCATACTCAATGGAAAGAGAACAGGGGTACAAATGTAGCTCCTCTCACTTGGGAATGCTTTAGTGAGACTTTTCTAGACAGGTTCTTCCCAAGAGAGTTGAGGGAGGCAAGAGCTCATGAGTTCATGAATTTGAGACAAGGTAACATGACAGTCCAAGAGTATGGACTCAAGTTCACCCAACTCTCCAGGTATGATCCTTACATGGTTGCCGATTCAAGGGCTCAAATAAACAAGTTTCTGGATGGAGTGTCCGACTTAGTTAAAGCAGAGTGCAGAAATGTTATGTTGCTGGAAAATATGAACATCTCTAGGCTTATAACTCATGCTCAACAGGTTGAGGGAGATAAGCTTAAGGAAATAGCTAAGGACAACAAGAAAGCTAGAACAGGTAACTATGAGTACTCTCAACAGAAATCGGGTGGTGGAAATCGCTCTTAGTTTCAGTAGAAATCTTCAGCTCCGGCACCTTCATCAGCTAGTGTTCCATCCTCCAGGTTCCGACAGGATCAGAAAGGTAGGGCATCAGGCTCTAAGTCTCAGGGGAGTGTTTCAGGTACTAGAACCTACCCAACTTGTCCAAAGTGTGGTAAGAACCATCTGGGCAAGTGTCTTGCAGGAAAGGAAGGTTGCTTTGGATGTGGTCAGTCTGGTCACAATTTGAGAGATTGTCCTTCTTCTAAACAGGGTCAAAGAGGTAATAATGGTAGAGCTCAGTCCACAACTTCAGCAGCACCAGTAGGTCACCCGACTCAGCAGGGTAATTCATCTGGTACAGGTGGCGGTCAGCGCCAAAACAGGTTGTATGCTCTTCAGGCTCGCCAGGATCAGGAAAATTCTCCTGATGTGGTCACTGGTACGTTACAAATTTTTAACTTAGATGTTTACGCTTTGTTAGATCCAGGGGATACTCTTTCCTTTGTAACTCCTTATATAACAGTCAAATTCAATGTTAGTCCAGAAACTCTCTCAGAACCCTTCTTAGTCTCTACTCCAGTTGGTGACCCAGTTATAGCTAGATGGGTATACATAAATTGCCCTGTCACAGTCTCTCAGAAAGTTACCTCAGCAGATCTTGTAGAGTTAGAAATGGTAGACTTCGATATCATTCTAGGCATGGATTGGTTACATTCCTGTTTTGTCTTAGTCGATTTTAGAACTAGGATTGTTCGTTTTCAGTTTCCAGACGAACCAATCTTAGAATGGAAGGGCAGTAGCTTAGCGCCTATGGGTCGATTCATTTCTTACCTTAAGGCCAGAAAGATGATCTCTAAGGGTTATCTCTATCATCTAGTTCGGGTTAAGGATTCAATCTCTGAAACCCCAACTCTTGAGTCAGTTCCAGTAGTCAATGAGTTCCCATAAATGTTTCCAGAAGATCTTCCCGGAGTTCTTCCCGCAAGGTAAATCGACTTCGGAATTGATCTCCTTCCAGATACCCAGCCTATTTCTATTCCTCCTTACAGAATGGCTCCAGCTGAGCTTAAGGAATTGAAAGAGTAGTTGAAAGACCTTCTAGATAAGGGCTTCATCAGACCTAGTATTTCACCATGGGGTACACCAGTGTTGTTTGTGAAAAAGAATGATGGTTCTCTCAGGATGTACATTGACTATCGGCAGTTGAACAAAGTCACAATCAAGAATAAGTATCCCATCCCCAGGATAGACCTCAGATCTGGTTATCATCAGCTCAGAGTCAGAGATAGTGACATTCTGAAAACAACCTTCAGAACTTGGTATGGTCATTATGAATTTGTAGTTATGTCATTTGGACTAACCAATGCTCCTGCAGCTTTCATGGATTTGATGAACAAAGTGTTCAAGCAGTATTTGGACTTGTTCGTTATTGTCTTTATTGATGATATCCTCATTTACTCTAGGAATGAGGAAGAACATGCGACTCATTTGAGAGTTGTTCTGTAAACTCTCAAAGATCGCCAGTTGTTTGCTAAGTTTAGCAAATATGAGTTTTGGTTACAATCAGTTGCTTTCCTCGGGCATATAGTATCTAGCGAAGGGATCCGAGTGGATTCTTAGAAAATAGAAGCGGTGAAACAATGGTCTAGACCTACCTCTCCTACAGATATCAGAAGTTTCTTGGGTCTAGCAGGTTATTACAGAAGGTTTGTGGAAGGATTTTCATCCATAGCCTCTCCATTGACTAAGTTGACTCAGAAAAATGTTAAGTTTCATTGGTCAGATGATTGTGAGAAAAGCTTCACAGAACTGAAAACTAGGTTGACTATAGCTCCAGTTTTGACTCTACTAGAGGGTTCAGACGGTTATGTTATCTATTGTGATGCATCCAGAGTCGGCCTAGGTTATGTGTTGATGCAGCAAGGTAAGGTTATAGCTTATGCTTCTAGACAACTTAAGGTGCATAAGAAGAATTATCCGACTCATGACCTCGAGCTTGCAGCAGTGGTGTTTGCACTTAAGATTTGGAGACATTACTTGTATGGTGTTCACGTAGATGTGTTCAGAGACCATAAAAGCCTTCAGTATGTGTTCACCCAGAAATAGTTGAATCTTCGCTAAAGGAGATGGCTTGAGTTCCTCAAGGATTATGACATGAATGTGCTTTACCATCCTGGTAAGGCCAATGTAGTAGCAGATGCCCTTATCAGACTATCTATGGGTAGTGTAGCACATGTTGAGGAAGAAAGAAAAGAACTATCAAAGGATGTTCACAGGCTTGCTCGCTTGGGAGTTCACCTTATGAGCATATCAGATGATGGTGTAATAGTTCAGAATGGGTCAGAATATTCATTGGTAGTGGAGGTTAAGGAAAAGTAAGACAGTGATCCGATATTGCTTCAACTAAAGGGTGCAGTCCACTAGCAGAGAGTTGAGGTAGTCTCCCAAGGGGGAGATGGTGTGCTTCTCTATCAGGATCGATTACATGTTCCTAAGATGGGTGAGTTGAGATAGCAGATTCTTGCAGAAGCCCATAACTCCAGGTATTCTATTCATCCAGGTGCCACTAAGATGTACCATGATCTACGGGAGGTCTTTTGGTGGAATGGCATGAAGAGGGATATAGTAGGTTTTGTGGCTAAGTGCCCTAATTGTCAGCAAGTGAAGGTAGAACATCAGAAACCAGGGGGTATGACTCAAGAGATCAATATTCCTACTTGGAAGTGGTAAGTGATCGACATGGACTTCATTACAGGTTTACCTCGTACTCGCAGACAACACGACTCCATTTGGGTGATAGTAGATAGAGTTAGTAAGTTTGCATCCTTTTTGGCTGTTAAGACTACAGACTCGGCGGAGGACTACGCCAAGCTTTATATTAATGAGATAGTCAGGTTGCATAGGGTTCCTTTTCTATCATCTCAGATAGAGATCCTCAGTTTACCTCTCATTTTTGGAGGTCATTTCAGAAAGGTCTTGGTACTCAGGTTAGTCTTAGCACAGCGTTTCATCCGTAGACGGATGGTCAGGCAGAGCGTACCATTCAGACCTTAGAGGACATGTTGAGAGCTTGTGTGATCGACTTCAAGGGTAGTTGGGATGATCACCTTCCTCTTATAGAGTTCGCCTACAATAATAGCCACCATTCCAGCATTCAGATGGCCCCTTATGCGGCATTGTATGGGTGTAGATGTAGATCTCCAGTTGTTTGGTTTGAAGTAGGTGAAGCAGCCTTGATAGGACCAGATTCGGTTCATGATGCTATGGAAAAAGTGTAGCTCATTAGAGATAGACTTCAGACAACCCAGAGTTGCCAGAAGTCCTATGCAGATGTAAGGAGAAGGGAATTAGAGTTCCAAATTGATGATTTGGTTTTCCTGAAAGTGTCACCTATGAAGGGGCTGATGAGATTTGGAAAGAAAGGAAAGCTCAGTCCTAGATATGTAGGCCCTTACAAGGTCTTGAAAAGGGTTGGTAAAGTGGCTTACTAGTTAGAATTGCCAGCAGAACTAGCAGTAGTGCATCCGGTCTTTCACGTTTCATTGTTGAAGAAATGTGTGGGTGATCCAGCATCCATAGTACCTTTAGAGAGTGTGGCTGTGAAAGATAGTCTCACTTATGAGGATGTGCCAGTTGAGATTCTTGATCGTCAGGTTAGAAGGTTGAGAAACAAAGAAGTCACTTCAATTAAGTTTTTGTGGAGGAGTCAGTCCGTAGAGGGAGCTACTTGGGAAGCAGAAGCAGCCATGAAGGCCAAGTATCCTCATCTCTTTCCTTCCGATTCCATTCCAACTTGAGGTAATAGTTCCTCTTCAATTTTTCAGTCATTCATGCAGAGATTCAGTCTTAGTATCATGTTCCTTCAGTTTGTACTTGCATTTTCAGCGTATTTGCATGTCCTTGGAACTCAGTTCAGTCAGAAATCAGTTTTCAGAAATTAGTGGTAGGGTTTGAAGCTCTTTCCCACCATATTCAGCTAGATTAATCTTCGTTCGAGGACGAAAGTTCCCAAGGGGGAGATAATGTAACACCCCGTATCCTAGACAGACCAGATTGCAGGTTTGAGAAGCTACAGGTGCCACCTACGGGCACCACCTACGGACCGTAGGGTGACCCACGGTCCGTCCTGGTGGTCCGTGGTTCACCACATGGAGCCACTCCCAGAAAGGCCAAAAAATTATTCTAAGTCCAGACCTACGTCAGGACCTACAGACCGTAGGTCAGACCACGGTCCGTGGTCCAGGGCCATAGGTCGGACCCCAGATTTCGAGCCCAGAACTCCAGAAAATTCAGCCAAGGCATGACCCACGGCCAGGACCTACGGACCGTAGGTCAGACCACGGTCCGTGGTCTAGTTCCGTGGATCGTGGCCTTCTGGTCCAAGCCCCAGAAGCCAGTCGATGGACGACCAGCATGGACCGTCAGTCCAGCCACGGTCCGTCGGTTGGTCCGACAGTAGTTAAGTCAGGGGTTTTTTGGTCTTTTCCTTATGCATTGGAACCCTAAACTATGTCGTTTAACCCCTAAACTACGTAGTTTTGGTCAGTTTAAGCCTAGTAACTTAATTAGAACTTACCCTAGTCAATTCATTCTCCAAAATTTAGCAAACTCAGAGCAAAAGGGGAGAAAGAGTCGACCAGCCCTAGTCTAAGAACGCAGTGAGTTTTCTTCAGCTCCAGCCCCAAAATCGAAAGATTTCTCCGTGGAATTCATCAGCAGGTATGTGGGATTTCACTATTGGGTTTCTTTCGCCCATTAGGTCCCTAGAATTCAGTCAGAATCTTGATTCCCTTGATATTATCTAGACCTGGGGTTTCTTGAATGATAGAAATTGTTGGGTTTTAGCTATTAGAATGATCCAAATCAGATTATCATGTTGTTGCTTAGTTTCTTGCATGAAATTCAGAACCCTAGCTATGTAGTTCCTTTAGTTCATGAATTACACATGCTAGGCCATCTATTTCAGTTATATATATGCTTTAGTTTACGAATGTCATATTATCAGATATAATTGTTGCATTCTTAGAGTTTGCATGTCAGAACATCGAGCTATCCATGTTTTACAGAATTCAGTCATAATGTGTTACATACATATTCAGTTGGGAGTAGACTTAACACTGAGTTGGACTAGGGTTCAGCTTACCCATATAGTCCCAGAACTACGTGCCTCCGTAGGTTGTAAGTCCCCTCTATGGGCATCATTTTAGTGATCACGACAGTCATGCCTTTATACCTCTAGCAGGGTATATTGGGTCCTCTCGATGGGGCGTATACATCGGACTCCACATTTAGCTCATGTGGTTTTATGTCGGTTATTAGTAGCTCCTATAGTACAGTCAAATTCTAGTGCATTGACCAGGTTATCAGTTACAATTCAGTATTCAGACTGAGCATATCATGTACTTGGTCATTGCACTCAGTTAGCTTAGTATTCAGTATATCTCAGTATTTACATTCAATTCAGATTATATCATTGCTCTTATTGCTTTGTTCAGTTATGATTATTTTTCAGTTTTACTCTATCCTGCATGCTTAGTACCTTTCAAATACTGACGCATACTCTGCGCTACATCTTCTCATGATGTAGGTTCAGGTTCTCAGCTTCCAGATCACGCATAGATCGGTTCCCGATCTTTAGCTCAGCAGTATTAGTGGTGAGTCCTCATTCTTCGAGGACAACAGACATGGTTCCTTTGCTTTTAGTCTTAGTTTCAGTTTTTGTTAGATTTAGCTGGGGCATGTCCCAGCATTTCTAGTCAGTTAGAGGCTTTATTTCTGACATAGTTAGAATCAACTTTAGTATTTGAGTTTGACTTTTCAGTTGTTGTTAAACCCTCCACATTTATATATTCAGATGTAGTATTGGTATTCCCTATCATTTCAGATTTATCTTATGATTAGCTTCTGCACAGTGTTTAGTGATTCAGTTATCTTTTAGTATGCTTATGTTATGCCAGCAAGGTTAGCTTGGGGTCACTCGTGATCCTAAGTTTTGTGTCCGCATCTTGGGGGTAGCTTCGGGGCGTGACAGTGCCAAGCTAGGATCACACTCTCACAAGGTGGTCACAAAAAGGTATAGCAATTTGGTTCACTCTCCAAAATTTGTGCCTAAGATCATTTCTTTCATTCGCCTATATTAGTCAATATGAAAAATGGGACAAGTTCTAGGTATCACCAAGCACATATTTCAAGGAAATCTCAGCACACAAGGCACTCAACACAATCATCAATCAAGACTCTACACGTTGAGCTCGCGTGCAACGATCATCACAAGACTCATTTTAACAATCGGCTAGTCACATTGAGATGCTAAGAGTTCACACATGACTTATGTAACTCAAATTTGCCTCATTGTAATTGCACAAATATATTGTTCAATCCAGAGCACTACTCAAGTCATCGGTATTGATCGCAACCGATACTCAAATATGCGAGAGAACAGCCACACATTAACAAATACAAAATCAGGAGGCAAATTTTAATTTGGATCAAAAACTAACATTCACATTAAATACCAACCGTCACAATAATAAACATCCAAAACAAGATAAATACAACCCAAGGGGATAGGTATGAAGATACCTCACCCTGCCAAACAAAGCCAAACATTGTCCTCAATGTAAAACAAAGTATCTGTCTCAAAAATAAAATAAGAAGAGAGTCAAGATCCCCCTGTCAGGCTAAGCCTCAGGTGAACGCTGCATATCTGGGGCTCTCTCAATTTTGGAATCAGTGCCTGACTTATCTTCACCAGCAGACTGTGCTCCACTGAAGCCAATAATCAAAGTGTCCCAAAGTGAGGCCTCCATAGCTGTTTGCACCATCGCACCCTCCAAATCCTCAAGATCATCATATACCGCCGCCTCACGAGTACCCTACTCCTCCTCATATGTCTCAGGAGTGTCCGACTTATTACCTTCATCAGCTAAAGCAACATTTCCAATCGCAGGAGCTGAATGAATCTCAGAAATAGCTGGCATCTTTGAACTCGGAACCTCGGGAAGGTCAACAGTGCCGAACAACATAAACAAATCTGTGGATTTAAGCTCATCCATATCATGCCTCAATCCGGTAACATCATCCCTGAAGGCCGTAACATCATCAGACTGGCGACCTCCCTACTCACATGCCTTAACTCGCACAGTGAGGGCTTCCAAGGCTTGGCCATGTGCAGTAATCAACTCCTGGTGCTCTCTCTATTCGGCTCGGATAGGGGCTAGGGCAGTAGCAATGGACCGCTCAATTAGTCCTGGGACAACTGCCTTGACCCGAGAAGCACGTACATCAGCAGATTGGGCTGGATGACCCATCTTATAAAGCATCGCATGCGTCAACGGGGGGCGGGAAGCAGCAACAGTAGCAGCAGTAGTGGGAGTAGATGTAGAAGTAGCAGATGAACTAGGAGTACCTGAAGGCTCACAAGCCTGAGTGGAAGGAGTTGTGTCTGCCTCTAGCATATCTACATCAACAGCCGGGGATGAGTCCACCGGCACTACTATCCTCTACTCAGCCTCATCCCTGGTGTACTCAGCCTCAATCCTCCAGATGTTAGTAGAGGAAGTGGGAGTCACTTCCACATCCGTGTATGCCACAAAGGGCACTCTAGCTCACCCGCACAACTTTGTGATCATCACCGGGAATGGAAGCGACGTCTGGCTCTTCTTGGCCCTTATGGCCATCTCTTTCTCAATGATCATCCCTAGATTTAGTCTATCCCTATCAATAATGAAACCTAACAAAGCTGCCTTCGGATGCTGGAGGATGGACTCATTCTGTGATGGCATCACTGTGCTGCTAATGAATCCGAACCAGTACCTCGCCGTTACATTCAGGTCCTTCTTGTCAATCTGTACCCCTTGCTCGATCCATGGTGGTGTAATGTCAGAAATCAAAGGAGCCAACCACCCCTTTAGTTCATCGAGGGTATTCTTCTGAATCTTATCTGCCAAGAAATGTATCACATTTACTGTGCACCCCAACGGCTCATTGATGTCCGAACTGCTGCACTTCACCCTTTTTCCTTGGACCACTACATGATCAACAGGTACAAATGACCTAGCCTTTTTCTTGCCCTTCGGGACTAGCTTCCCGTACTCCGCATAGAATTCCCGGACCCAGGAAGGTATATAAGAGTCTCGGGGCTATGTAAACCTCTCGAATTTATGGAACCGAATGGTGTCCCACACATCTGGATACATGTCCACTACCCCATCAGTGGACAACCTCTTCCCTTCCAAAATTGTAGGCAACCCGACACCCTTCAATCTATTCATTGAACGAGGCAGAGGTGCCTGTACTGGGGGCACTAGTCGTTCCTGCTCAGCTATCTGTGCTGGAGGTGGATGAGGTATCAGAGTGACCGGGAGTCTAGCCAGATCATGTAGCGCTTTCGAGCGCAACTCAGCCCTTCTCCTCTGAATGGTTTGATCTTCCTCAGGTTCAGACTCGAAGGCCGGCGATCTAGACCCAGAATTTTCCTCACGATCAGATTCAGAAGTGGTGAGGTGAGTGGAGTCTATACCCATGCTATCAGAGCTGGAATTAGTCAGGCTCGGCTCCGCAAGTCTTTTTCCTTTATTTGTTACTTTCCCCCTTGTCAGAGGAAGTTTGGGTCTCGTTGATCATAAAGGGTCAGCCTCCTCCGAAATGACCACTCATCGTGCTCTCTTTTGGGGTGGTTGGTTTCTTCTGGGTACTTTGGGTTTAGCCATATCTGCAAGACAACACAAATCGAACGAATGCATGAGAAACAGGTTAGTGAAAAATCATATTTGACAGTTGCAGAAAAACTCGCCAACTAGCTCGCCGAAATTCACAGAACACAAATTTATAGAAATCAACACAACTCAGCGAAGTCCAGAGTCAGTCGGCGAATCACCGAACCTAATCGGCGAGCCAAGGGTAGCTCGCCGAATATCACAGAATGAGTTTCAAAAATCTAGGCGGAAAATGGGTGATCACAAAGAAATTCGCGAATCGCCAAGTAAATTCGGTGTGCACAAGCATACCGAGTCGGTCGATGATAAACGCTCAACTACACCTTATCCAATATTAGGTGTAGGTGATCGCAATCTAGTACAAACCCAATGAAGAGTTGGGGTCGATCCCACAGGGAGTGGTACAAGTCAGAATTCAGTTACGAAGTTTTAAATATGTTCTAAACGATCGTAGGAATAGAAATTATCGAAATCATTTAATTAAATCTAAGGGTTGACAACAAGTGTCAAATGGGGGGTTTAGGATTGTCAATTTACAACTAAGAGAAACAGGGGAGTAATAAAATAGATAAGAGATGCTTGGGGATGTGATCGATTAAAGGCTAATTTCGCTATATGGGTAATCGTAATTCACTGACAATTGTTGAATCTTAGTGAGCAGGCTAGGCTATAGATGCAATAGCTTTCACTCAAATAACTATTACGATTCAAGTGAGTTCTCTCAAACCTCGACAAGCATAACACTATAAACAACTCAATACCTTAATTTATCTAATCAATCGAGCTAGATAAGTTGGATCGAGTAAAGATTCACTCTCTCGAGCTGAACCCAAAGCAACCCAATCACTACAATTATCAATCGATAACCTTAGTTCTGAAACCTCTTTCTCAAGCAAGCCCAGAACAGTAAATTAGAACTGCATTTGCAACTAACACAACCATAAATCAAACCCAGTTCAAATCAGCATTTAAATTATTAAACAACAATACTCATAAGCTTATTAGAAAAAATAATAACATGATCACATCCCCAAGAATGGGGGTTTTAGCCACACATCATAAAAAGGAAGAAATCAATACCAATTACATTCTCCATAATCTGGGTATTGCAATCCATGTCTTTACCATGATCCAAAATGCTCAATATCAAACCAACTCAAAATCCACTATAAAGCTCCAAAAACTAAGTAAAACAATGTTCCAGACTAAAGTTCCAAGTTCAACAATGAGAAAAATTACTTAGGAAATGACTGGATTCTTTTTTGCCGTTTTGCAATTCAATTTATACTTTCTTAAATTTTGACCTTTAGGATCATTAGGCGAGGTTAGTCGAGCATCGCCGACTAAGACGACGATGCGCCAATGGCTCCATTCCATCACCGGTCTACCTTGGCTCTTTAACCTCAGGGCTCTGTGACTTTAGACGATTAGGATCGAGGTCACCAATCCATTAGGCGGTTCGCCAATTGTCCATGTCCATCGCCAAGTTGTTTTTTCCACAGGGCTGGCACGCTGGAACTTTTGGCGATCTGAAGAGCCACTCGGTGGTTCGCCGAGTGGTCTTGGCGATCACCAAGAATGCCTTTCTTCAACTTCTTCAGCATTTTCACTCCTTTTTGCTTGGTAATGTCCTTGCCTTGCTCCTTCGCCTTTATTGCTACAAATTAACACATTAACATCAGTTTAGAGCATAAATTTAGGCACTGAGGACAATAAAACTATGTTAACAACGCTCTAAATGAGTCGAAATCTCAGACTCATCAACACCCCCAACTTAAACTTCTGCTTGTCCTCAAGTAAAACTCAAGATCAATTAGTTCAACAAGGATGTCTTCAAACAGTGCTACTCAAGACTCAACATAAATGCACATAAGAGGTTCAAATTTCGCATGCAATGTTTAATTGTGCACTCTAAGTTTCAAATTGTTACTAACTTTCATCAAATAGAACTCAAGCTCACCATGCTTTCTTCAAATGCAAGTTCAAAGTCAACAAAAGCATTCAAATGCCCTCATACCAAGAATGATTCCAAGCTCACATAAAGAATATCAACAAATTATAATTTCGGAATCAAATACAACTCTCACACTCCAAAAGATGAACACATTCATGACTCTACCCATAGGCTTGCCCTTATTTTCCAATCAATATTATTTTCAACTCACTCAAGATCACAAAGGTCTTTCAAAGCTTGTAACAGGGCAGAGTGTAAAGGTAAGATCATTTTGGTTTAGTGACTTCTACCTTCATGAAGTATGGCCTGCAATTCACTTTTCCTCCTTATCTTTCACCTTTCAACAATGTTCACAATTCACCCTATTACTTATCTAAGCATGACTCATTGGATATCCCATTTCTTTTGCTCCTTTCACAAGTTTTATTTCGCAAACTATTCTCTTTTTCAGTCTTTTTCATTTCATTTTTCTCTTTTTTTTATATGGAGGGGTTCCATCTTTTTTATCATGATCCATCAAAGGCGGATTCTTCACATTTCTTGATTTTCCTTCTTTTTCACCACACCCCCAACTTAGGCTTTTGGCCTAAGTTGGCTATTCAAATGAACCAAAACTTCATGAAGGTTATAAGTGATGGGATAAAGAGGCTGAAGTTGTTCAAGTTTCTTCCAAAGAAAAGGATAGGCTCAAAAGGTGCCAAGCTAGGTTCACACTCTCTGAAGGTGGCCAAAAAGAGGTATAATATTAATTTTCGGTTCACTATTCACAAATTGTGCCTAAGATCATTTCAATTACTTGCTTCAATCAATCAATTGGACTAACGGGGCAAGTTCTAGGTGTCGTCAAGTACATAATTCAAGAAAACCTTACCACTCATGGAATTCGACACAATCATCAAACAAGACTCTACACTTTTCAGCTAGCGTGCAATGATCATCACAAGAGATCGACTAAATGGCCGGCTAGTCACAACGAGATGCTAGGAGTTCACATATGACCTATGTAACTCAATTTGCCGCATCGTAGCCGCACACTCATATCATTCAATTGAGAGCACCATTCAAGTCATCGGTATTGATCACAACCGACACTCAAAATTTCAAGAGAACAACCACAACCAAACACATCAAGAGGTGGCAACACCATATGTAATTCAAAACAAAGGACAAACACCATAGATCAACACCATATATATAAAACACAAGACACGATCCAATATTCACAAAACACAAAAATAGCCAATATCCACAAAACAACCCAAAAGAGGTAGGTATAGAAATACCTCACCCCACCAAACTAGTCTAGTAGCTATCTTCAAATGCAAAGAAATATAGAAACAAAACAAGATAAAAATAGGAAGGGAGTCAAAATTCCTCCGGCAAGGCTAAGCCTGGGTGAACTCTGCATCTCCGCGACTCCATCATACTGGGCATCAGTGCTCGGTGCAACAGCATGCTTGGCTCCACTGGAGCCTATCATCGAAGTATCTCTGAGTGATGCCTGCACAACTGTCTCAACCATGGCTCCCTCAAGATTTACCAAGTCATCATATATAGCTGCATCTCTAAAACCAAGCTCCTCTTCCTCAGTCTCAGCCTCAGACTCAACAGTTGTGTCTTCTCTATCATCATCTCCAGTCGTAGTAGCTGGAGGAATCTCTGAACTGGCAGGGACATCTGCACTCGGGACCTCAGGAATCTTAAATATGCTGAACAGCATCGATAAATCTGTAGACTTCAGCTCGTCCACATCTTTCCTCAAACTAGCAACATCGGCCTTTAAGGCCATCACAGCAGTAAAATCACCCCGACCCTGCTCAAAAGCCTCTACCCTCACAGCAAGGGCATCTAGTGCAAGTCGGTGTCAATCAATCAACTCTCGATGCTCTCTCATCTCAGCCCTAATCGGGGTCAAGGCAACAGCAAACTCCCACTCTATCATCCCAGGCATAACGGGCTCAACCCGGGAGGCAGGCACATCGGTAGATTGAGCTAGATGGCCCATCTTATATAACATGACCTGGATGATAGGGGGTCGGAAAGAAATGGCAGCAGCATCAGAGGGAGGGGGTACAACAGATGAACTAGAAGGCACAGAAGTAGAGGGGCCAGATGTACTTGTAGGCTCACTGGCCTGAGGAGGAAGTATTGCCTTAGTCGGCAGCATGTCAACATCAACTACCGAAGACGTATCTACCGGTGCAGCTCTCCTCCTATCGGCCTCATCCCGCATGTACTCAACCACTATCCGTCGAATGTTAGTAGAGGAAGTGGGAGTCACTTCCACATCTGTCTTCTCAATCACGGGGACACAGGCCCGCCTGCACAGCTCAGTGGTCAGCACCGGAAAGGGAAGAGAGGTCTGACTCTGCTTGGCTCTCATGGCCATCTCTTACTCAATGATCAAACCTAGGTTTAGCTTCTCCCGATCCAAGATACAGCCCAGAAATGCAGCCTTCGGGTGCCGAAGGATCGATTCATTCTGCGATGGCATAATAGTGCTACTGATGAATCCAAACCAGTATCTAGTTGCCACGTTCAGATCCTTCTTCTCAATAAGAACACCAGCCTCAATCCACCGTGGCGTGGTGTCAGAAATCAGTGGTTCTAACCAACCCTTCAAATCATCGAGGGTCTTCTTCTGGATTTTGTCTATATAATAGTGCATAAAGTTCAGTGTATACCCGAGTGCCTCATTTATATCCGAGCTACTGCACTTCACTTTCTTCCCCCGAACTACCACAAAATCATCTGGCTTGAAGGTGCTGACCTTCTTCTTACCCTTCAGTACCAACTCTACGTATGCCGAATAAAACACCTTGGCCCAAGTAGGGATGTAAGGGCCACAGGGCTTTGTGAAAATTTCAAAATTGTGGATCTTCAAGGTGTTCCAAACTTCTGGGTACTGGTCTACCACACCATCGGTAGACAACCGCTTCTCCTCTAAAATAGTCCTCAAACCCTCAACCTTTAGTCTGTTGAGTGACCGAGGTGGAGGAACCTGGACTGGCGGAGGGGCCTGTACTACTGCTTGAGCTGGGGCTAGAGGAGGAGGCATCGGAGGCACCGGGATCCTAGACAGATCATTCATAGACTTAGACCATAGCTCCGCTCTCCTAGCCTGTAGGATCTAGTTATCTTCCGCCTCAGAGACGGAGGTCGGAGAACTGCCATCAAAGTGTCCCTCACTCTTAGAAGTAGTGAGGTGAGTGGCATAGATACCCTCATTGTCGGATCTCCCCTCCACTGGTGTGGGTTGTATAGGGCCTTTGCCCTTGCCTTTTCCCCCTTTTTGGAGGCAGTTTAGAAACCGGGACCCGGGAGGCTGCAGCCTCCTCATTAATTACTATTCCTCTAGCCCGTTTTTGGGGAGGTTGATTCCTTCCTGCAACCTTAGGTCTAGCCATTTCTGCAAAACAAAACCACACACGTTAGATGCAATTCAAAAAAATATTCAAAGTTGGAAATTTGCACAGAAAGATTCGCCGAACACCTTTGGCAATCCAAGTCGGGCTCGCGAAAGTTCTAGAGTTGAATCTTTCAAAATTAAGCACAGGTCGGTGATGTCTAGGGCCATTCGGCGAACTAGAAGTAGCTCACCGAATGTTACAAAACAATTTCAGAAATTTGGGGCTCAGAAGGATGATCAAAAGGGACTTTCGGTGAGTCACCGAGTGAACTCGCGCGAGCTCAAGTTTATCGCTGAAAGTTACAGAACTCAAGCCTCAAACATGGAGAATTAAAAGGCGATCTAGGGGAGATTTAGGCGAATCGGCGAACCACTTGGCGAGGTCGACCCAGCTCGCCGAATAGTCCAACCTGCCATATTTTCACCCCGACCTTCAAAATCTAACCCGCAGCCCACGAAAACAAAATTAATCAACTATTACATGTAATTGGGTTTAGACCCAGACTACCCATGCCCACGGGGTACTCACACTTCCCCCGATTTGGCCAAAATTAGCCAATTGACGTCTTTTGCCCTTAAGAATGACGTCAACCACTCTATCATTGGGAAAAATCCAACAATTGACACAATTCGGGGTTACTCAGACTTCACCCACACTAGACCCACAAGAAATTCAACACAACCCAATCGATTTAACATGCAAAAACATGGGATTTCACAATTTAAGGCTAATTAATATCAATTTAAGCTAAATACAGGAAAACACTAATGCCACGCAGTAAACAAAGAAAAATTATACACAAAGAAAAACCACAGAATGATCATGCATTTGATTTTACTGAATGTGAAAATGGGGTTTGAAAACTAACCTTTTATGCAGAGAATTTGAAACGCTAGGCAAGCAACGAATCCAAAAATCCTCCCCGAAGTATTGATCCCAAACAAAAAGTAAGTAAAATAGTACGGAAGTAATAAAATATGCGGTTGTGAAAGTTGGAATTTGAAAAGTATGAAAAAGAGGGAGATCTTCAAATTTAAAAAGGCTAGGCCTTTTATATTCTTCAGTTCGCGCGCCAGTCGGCGATCATAAATTACGTCACCGAGCCACTCGGCGATGCGCCGAGTAGCACTTTAGCTCGCCGTATTTTACAGAACCTCCAGCAAGCTAGGTGGTTCAAATGGCGGTCCAGGTCGGGCTCGCTGACCTGTTCGGTGAGTCGCCGACTGGACCTTTGGCTCGCCTAACTGCCCATTTTCCCAAAATTTCAAATTTTCAACCTGCACATTCAACACCCGTTATTCAAACAACGATATTAAAAACTTAAACACTTGGGTTGCCTCCCAAGAAGCACCTTATTTAACATCGTGGCACGACGTGGATACACTTTCAAGGTTCATTTTTTGGGTTGTCCAAGGTATCACTTGGTAAACCCCCTTTGGCCTTGGGTTCAAATGAGATGAGATTTCACCCATTTGCATTTCAAGTTGTTTGATGGATACCGAGTGAGAGGTAACAGTCTGATTTAGTGTAGAGATGTCCTCTTTTATTTCTTTAAGAACCTTGTCCGACCCTTCCACTTTATTTAGAATGCGTGCAAGCATATCTTCAGTGCGAAAGTTCTCTGGGTCAGCCCTTTGTTCTTTTGGCTTGTGACGCTCATGGGGAGGAACGTATCCTTCCTGGTCACCATCCCGTTCCTTCCAATTAGTCCCACGGTCACGCCATTCCCTGTCACGGTCTCTCCAACCGTCATCACACTCTTTATTCCAACCTTGATTCCCGCCCAACCTTGGATAGTTCGGACGGAAACCTCCTCCTTGGTTAGAAAGAAAACTCACTTCCTCATTATATAAAGCCTCAAAGTGTGCATCCTCGGGATTTTCCCCACTAACACCAATAATATTTATGGCCTTTGAACCACTACACATTACATTTTTTGACAAAAGATCCAATTGGGTCATCATTTTGGCCATGTTTTGGTCCCGCTCTTTGTCTTTTTCTGTCTGCTCCTTTGTCATCCTAAAAGTCAAAGGAGACACCTGATCCTCTTGAGTTTACCGATCCCGGTTTATCTTAGTCATGTCATCAAGGAGATTAGAAGCTATTTCGAAAGGTTGTTGCATAATACCTCCTCGAACAAGTTGATCAGCCACACCTTTGTTCACCGAGTATAGACTCCGGTTAAAGTATTGTAACAACACGTTGTTTGGAAGCCTGCGAGTCAGACATTGAAGTAACAACTTTTGAAATCTCAGCCACGTCTCATGGATTGGCTCACCTTCTAAACATTTAAAGCCCCGAATATTATCTCTCAAGGACATCATCCTCGAAGGAGGAAATAACCTTATGTAGAACGCCTCAGTAAGTTCATCCCAAGTGGTAATGGAATCCCTCGGTAGATCAGCTAACCATTTGGTCGCTTCCCCCATCAAAGAGAAAGGGAACAACCGGAGACGGACTGACTCTTGTGAGATGTTTTTGAATGAGAATGAACCACATACTTTCACAAAGTTCTGAATATGATTATGGGGATCTTCATGAGCTAGCCCTCCGAATAATCCTTTCATTTGCAAGAGTTGCAACATCGTGCTAGTCATGTGGAAAATAACATTTCCCTCGACAGGAGTTAAACGTATAGCACCTACGCCATCCAATTGAAATTGAATTGGTTCATTGACATCATTCAGATTTCCAATGTCATCTTGATGGCCCAGTTGGCTACCGTTACTTCCCTTCACACTCATCTCGTCCTCTGTTCACAAACAGCCAACAACTAACACAAAGCAAGGTAAGTCGATTCAACTACAACACAAAAAGATTACAATCTAAACTTCAATAATAGAATTCTAAACACCACTCCCCGGTAGCGGTGTCATTTTCGATAAACGCTCAACTACACGTCATCCAATACTAGGTGTAAGCGATCACAATCTAGTATAAACACAACGAAGAATTGGGGTCGATCCCACAGGGAGTGGTACAAGTTAGAATTCAGTAACGAAGTTTTAAATGTGTTCTAAACGATTGTAGGAATAGAAATTATTGAAATTATTTAGTTAAATCTAAGGGTTGACAACAAATGTCAAATGGGGGGTTTAGGATTATCAATTAACAACTAAGAGAAACAGGGGAGTAATAAAATAGATACGAGATGCTTGAGGATGTGATCGATTAAAGGCTAAATTCGTTATATGGGTAATCGTAATTCACTGACAATTGATGAATCTTAGTGAGCAGGCTAGGCTATAGATGCAATAGCTTTCTCTCGAACAACTATTATGATTCGAGCGAGTTCTCTCGAACCTCGACAAGCATAACATTATAAACAGCCCAATACCTTAATTTATCTTCTCTCCTGAGCTACATAAGTAGGATCGAGTTAAGATTCACTATCTCGAGCTGAACCCAAAATAACCCAATTACTACATTTATCAATCGAAAACCTTAGTTCTAAAACCTCTTTCTCAAGCAAGCCCATAACACTAAATTAGAACTGCATTTGCAACTATAGTTCATGGGTTAATACATAGCTATCAATCAAACCCACTTCAAATCAGCATTTAAATCACTAAGCAACAATACCCATAATCTAATTAGAACAAATAATCACATGATCACACTTCCAAGAATGGGGATTTTATTCAAACTTCATAAAAAGGAAGAAATCAATACCAATTACGTTCTCCATAATCTGGGTATTGCAATCCACGTCTGTACAATGATCCAAAATGCTCAATATAAAAAAACCAACTCAAAATCTACTAGAAAACTCCAAAAACTAATTAAAACAATGTTCCAGACCAAAGTTCCAAGTTCAACAATGAGAAAAATTACTTAGGAAATGACTGGATTCTTTTCTGCCTTTTTGAAATTCAATTTATACTTTCTCAAATTTTGTCCTTTAAGAGCACTAGGCGAGGTTAGTCGAGCATCGCCGACCAAGTTGGCAATGCGCCAATGGCTCCATTCCATCACCGGTCTGCCTTGGCTCTTTAACCTCAGGATTCTGTGACTTTAGGTGATCAGGATCAAGGTCGCCGATCCATTCGGCGGTTCGCCAACTGTCCATGTCCATCGCCAAGTTGGTTTTTCCACAGGGCTGGCACGCTGGAACTTTTGGCGAGCTGAAGAGCCACTCGGCGGTTCGCCGAGTGTCTTGGCGATCACTAGGAGTGCCTTTCTTCAACTTCTTCAGCTTTTTCTTTCCTTTTTGCCCGGTAATGTCCTTGCCTTGCTCATTCGCCTTCATTGCTGCAAATTAACACTTTAACATTAGTTTAGAGCATAAATGCACAGAGGACGATAAAACTATGAAAACAATGTCCTAAATGAATCGAAAACTCAGACTCATCAGTCGGTGAGCTCGACAAAGATCGCCGAAATGCCTCTCGTGCCAAGATTTCTACCCCGACCTCTAATTTTCAATGAACAGCCTACGAGAACAAAATTAAAGCCCTATTCTATGCAATTAACACCTAGCCCAAATCATTACCAACCCCCGGTACTTAGACTTCCCCATTTTATCTAAAATCGCCAATCAACGTCTTTGCCCTTAAGAATGACGTCACCCGCTCTATCATTGGGAAAATTCATATGATCAATACAATTAGGGTTACTTAGACTTCACCCACACCAGACCTAACATGCTATAACCACACACCCACAATTTCAAGCAATTTAAACATGGATTTCAATGTATAGGGGGCTAAACATGAAATTTGACACAATAAATCAATAGTCCAAATTCTAAAATTAACCAAGTATACACGATTATGCAATAGATATAACAATTACATGAGCATGCTTAGGAAATGGCGAGAAACCAGAGCAAGTTTGGGACACCAAACTCAGAAGCAGTTAGACACAAAACTTAGGTGAAAAAAATATGCAAAAACAAGAATGAATTCCAACCAAGCAATGACACCCACATAAAAATTTGAAGCAAAATATAATCTAAACTGAAAGTGTAAGATTGCAAGAGTCGAAATATATAAAATAAAGGAGACTTTTGAATTTAAAACGGTTGGAAACCCTTTTGACCCTTCATTCGCTCCTCGATCGGCGGTCTCCACTTATGTCGCCGACTCAGAAATGTGACGAATGGCACTTTTGCCCACTGAAGTTACTAGAACTTCAACCCCTTTGTTGATCAAAAAGGCGATCCATATCGGGCTCGCCGACCCTCTCGACGATTAGCCGAATGGTTCCTGAGATCGCCCATCTGCCTATTTCTCCAAAATTTCAAATTTTCAACCTGCACATCTAACAACTGTTATTCAAAGAACAAAAACAAAAAAACTAAAACTTGAGTTGCCTCCCAAGAAGCGCCTTATTTAACGTCGTGGCACGACGGAGACATTATTTCAAGCTTCATTCTTTGGGTTAACCATGGTATCACTCGGTAAACCTCCTTTTGGTCTTGGATTCAAATGAGTCGAGATTTGACCCATCTGTGCTTCCAACTGCTTAATAGATATCGAATGTGAAGTAACTGTTTGGTTCAGAGAAGAGACGTCATCTTTCATTTACTTTAGCACCTTGTTTGATCCTTCCACTTTGTTGAGAATGCGAGCAAGCATCTCTTCGGTTCAGAAATTTTCAGGATCAACCCTTGTCTCTTTTGGCTTTTGATACTCATGGGGAGGCACATATCGTTCTTTGTCGCCATCCCGCTCCCTCCAATTCGTACACGGTCACGCCATTCCCTATCTTAGTCTCTCCAACCGTCATCGTGATGCCTGTTCCAACCTGGATTTCTGCCCGACCTTGAATAGTTCGGACGGGAACCACCTGCCTGATTTGCCAAGAAATGTTCTTCTTCATTGTACATGGCCTCAAAGCGTGCTTCATCGAGATTCACTCCACTAACTCCAACCGCATTCACAACCTTGGAACCATTTCCCATGACATGTTTCGTCAATAGGTCCATTTGGGTCATCAGCTTGGCCATGTTTTCATCTCGCTCTTAGTTCTTTTCCAATTGTTACTTTATCATCCCAAAATTCAATGGAGACACCTAATCTTCTCTAGTGTACCAAGCTTGATTTATTTTTTTCATTTCATAAAGAAGGGTAGAGGCTATGTCAAACAGTTGTTGCATGATTCCTCCTCGAACGAGCTGGTCTGCCAGACCCTTGTTGACTAAGTTGAGGCTTCGCTAAAAATATTGTAACAAAACATTTTTCGATAATCCGTGAGTTGTACATTGGAGCAACAACTTTAATGCATCAGTGAGACCTTCCAAGAAGTGATCGATTCCCTTTGTAAATTGGCCAACCACTTCGTTGCTTCCCCCATAAGAAGAAAGGGAAACAAATGAAGTCGGACTGACTCCTGAGTGATCTTCTTGAAATAAAATGGCCCACACACATCCACGAAGTTTCAATTTTGGTCACGAGGGTCCTCATGAGAAAGTCCTCCAAAGAGACCCTTTATTTTCAATAGCTACAACATAGTGCTGGTCACATGAAACACCACATTTCCCACAGTCGGAGGCAATAGAATAACACCCGCACTTCCCAACTGATCTTCATTGACATCGTGAAAATTACCGATGTCATCATTGTTCCCAAGTTGGCTAGCATTTCTCCCATTAACACTCATCTCTTCACCTGTTTTAGAGTAGCTAACAAAGAACAAAAATAAGTTTATTCAACTACAACAAAATCAGTTCACGACTAAACTTCAATAAAAGAATTATAAACACCACCCCTGAAAGCGACGCTATTTTCTATAACGCTCAACTACACTTCCTCCGATTCTAAGTGTAGGCGGTCGCTAACAAGTATAAACCTAACCAAGAGTTGGGGTCGATCCCACAAGGAGTGATACGGTAAAGAATTCGATTACGAAGTAAAATGGTGTTCTAATCATTTTTAGATATAGACATTTTCGCAACAATTAATTAAATCACGAAGTTTTAACAATTAATGTCGAATGAGGGGGATTTGGGTAACCAATTAACAACTATAAAGAATCGGGAGATCAAATAGAAAGGGTTTCTTGGAAGTGTGATAAATTGAATGTCAATTTCGCAAAATGGGTGACTATTATTTAATAAATATTCTTGAATCTCACTGGGTAGACTAGGCTTTGGGTGCAATAGCCATTTCTCAAAAACTATTACGAATCAAGCGAGCTCTTTCGAACCTCGACAAGCAAAACACAAATTAACAACCCAATACCTTAATCAATCTACTTTTTCAAGATAGATTTGTAGGATTGCATTCAGACCCACTTTCTCAAGCTAAATCTGTAACAACACAATCACCATAATCATCAACTAATAATTTTAAATCTAATACCTCTTTCTCAAGCAAGCTTAGAGTACTAAACTAGAATTGCATTTGCAACTACAATTCCTCAATTAAAACATAAACTATTAATTGAACCCACTTCAAATCGACAATAAAATCAGTAAATATTAACACTCATAAGCTAATTGAAACATTCAACTACATAATCACACCCCCAAGAATGGGGGTTTTAGCCAAACATAATAACGAACAAGAAATAGTTACCAATGAAGTTTTACATCAGGTTGGGCAACAATCCACAAGTCTCCAAATGTTTGAATTGAAGCTAAAATAAAAATTCCTAAATCTCTACTCAAAAATGTAAAAATAATGTCTTAGAATGTTCAAGATAAAAAAACCCAGAACTAGACAATGTGGGAACTCATTTTCATCGTTTGAAAATTGCATTTATACGTTCCCAGAATTTCAGCATTAGAGTCACTCGGTGAAGTAAGTCTGGCTTTGCTAATCTGGTCGATGATACGCCGACTGCCCCCTTTCATCGCCTTCTTGGCTTGGCCTTTCACCATCACTTTTCTGTAAATAGGCAAACTGATTTGGCATCGCCGAAATGTTTATCCTATTGACAAGTTGGTTTTATCCATGGGCTGGCCTACTAGAACTTCAGGCGAGCTGAAGGTCCACTCGGCGACTCACCGAGTGTCTTTGGTGAGTACCAGCCTTGCTTTCCATCAATTTCTTCTCTTTTTTGCTCCTTTTTGCCCCATAATGTCCTTGCCTTGCTCTTTTGCCTTCATTTCTTCAAATTAATATTTTAATATCAGTTATGAGCATAAAATAGGCATTGAGGAAACTAATTTCTTAAATATTAAGCCCTAAATGAGTCCAAATCCCCGACTCATCATTTTACGTATCTGGGTTTTTATTTTTGATTACCAGTAAGCAAATTGCCATTGGTATTAATGTCAGTTGCAAATTTTATTTTGTAATAATCCTAAAAAATCTTGGCTATAGGGCATTGGATGAGAATATGTATAAGGGATTCATGATTCATTTTGCAAATAGGGAAGATGTTACTATTTCTGATCTTAAGGATATGAAGATCCATATTTGAGGGAATTCTATTAAAGGAGCATTGCCATAGGAAAAACTAAATTTTATTAAGAGTCCTAAGGTCCTTAATCCATTGGAAGGCATAATTATTAGAAGTTGGGGGTTGCAGCATATTACGAAGAGAAGCGGTAGTGAAAAGGCCATTAGAGTTTAGAGTCCATATGGGGAAATCTGGGCCCGAATGCTTATTCAATGGAATTTGATTGATACGATTAGTTATGTTTTTTGGGAAGTGAAAGGAACAAATATCAAGATTTCAACGGCCATTACGGATGAGCTGGCCACTTTCATATCTAGCTCATTCTTATTTATCGAACCTTTAATAAGGGATCTAAGAGTATTATTTGGAGGGATCCAGTTATGGTGCTAAATGTTAACTTTATTTCCATCCATGATCACCCATCTAATACCTTCATTACAAATCTTCCACCTTTGAGAATATTTTTCTAGATGAAGGAGTCTCCCTTGGTAGGGTTGTTTCTGTTATAGTATTTTCTGAGCATACAGTTTGCCGAGAGGAGTTCCTGGCCTGTGAAGAACCTCCAAGCTAAGCTGCCAAGCATGGCCTTATTTTTGTGCTCCGCTTTAATGTAATTAAGGCCTCCCTCTGCTTTTGGTTTGGTTATCTAGGACCAGCTAATGTAATGAATTTTCCTTCTATTAATAGTGCTTCCCCAAATGAAATCCCGTTGGACTTTATTAATTTTCTTAAAGATAGATCTAGGAAAATTAAAATAGGTCATGTGGTACGCAGGAATGGCATTGATGGTACTCTTTGCCAAGGTATTTTTCCAGCTAAGGTGGCAAAGTGAATTTTTCAGCTCGCTAGTCGGCTAGTCATATTGTCAATAATGTAGTTGAAGTCTCTATGGGTGGGGTTTATGTTAAATATAGGACATCCAAGGTATTTCCAAAACTCCACTGAGGTTTCTATACCAAATAAGTCTTTTATAATTTTTGGGAATAGAGAAGGGCAATTTTTGGAGGCACTAGCCTTGGACTTCTTTTGGTTAATTATTTCCCCTGTAAGATGGAAAAGCAGCTTAAGGAACTGGTGCATGTTGGAGAGTGTATTTGGAGTCCGTGGCCATGAGACTAAGGTCGTCTGTATAGAAAAAGTGGGAAATACGGTGAGCCTTGGGTTTAGAGAAATAGGGATCCAATTGAGAATATCCACTTGGTAGTTAATATAGTTTGAGAGGATCTCCATACAAAGAATAAAAATGTATGGGACATGTGGCCCCCTTGTCTAATTCCCCTCATAGTTTCAAAGAAATCAATCCTAGAGCCATTAACAAGGATGGAGATTGAGCTGGAGGAGATACAATTAAGGATAATAAATGTAATTTTAAGGGGGAATTTTAAAAAGATTAAGGCGCTATGAATGAAGGAACATTCCAACTTGTCAAAGGTTTTTTCTAAATCCAAATTGAGCATAAAGCATCCTTTGGCACCTTTGGAAGTTTGAAATTTATTAATGATTTCCTATATTAAGATTGCATTATCTAATGGTGTTCTCTTTTATATGAAACTAGCTTGGAGAGGACGAATGAGACTAGGGAGAAAAGGGTTTATATGATTGACCATGATTTTTGTAACGACTTTGTAAATCGTGTTACAGAGACCTATAGGTCTAAAGTTTCTTAGATTATTAGCATTGGAAACCTTAGGGATCAGGCAGAGATAGGTCTGGTTGGTCTATGGGGGAAGGAAACTATTATTAAAAACATGATGACAAAAGCTCCTGATTGAATTTCCTACAAGATTGTTATATATTCCTGGAAAAATGGTGAAAACCATCTGGTCCAGGTAACTTAAAAGGTTGGATGGAGTTGATAGCGATATGGATTTCAGAGTCTTCAAGGGGTTTATCTAGGCAAGACAGATCTAATTTATGGAAGGAAGTTTGATTAGTCAACTAGTCCCTTTTTTAATACGTATGCCTAATAGTATAGATATCCTTAAAGTAATTCAACGTATGTGACAAGATCTTTTTATGATCCGTAATAGTTACACCATTATCATCCACAAAACTAACTATTTTGTTCCTCGTACGTCTATTAATGACAGACATTTGAAAGAACTATGTATTAGCATCACCTTCGTTAATCCAGTTTATTTTGGCTCTCATTTTCCAGTAATCCTCCTCTAATTTCAAAAAAACTATTGTAGTCTTGCATGAGCTCATGTTCGAGATTTATAAGATTGAGTTGGTGGGAAAATTAGGGGAGTTTTAAATGTCATTGAGTTTATCTTGGGTTATTTGCTTTTTCTTTTTCAAATCCCCAAAGGTTCTCTTGATCCACCCAGTGATCTCCTTTATGAAAATATGGTTATTCTTAATTAAGTCCTCATTATTATAGCACCTTTCTACTATGTTCCTGAACTCTTGCGGAGAGGTTCAGAAGCATGATGAGTGGTAGATTTGCACTCATTTGAGGTCTATTTAGCTTAATAATTAGTGTTCTCAATGCCTAACTTTTTTCAATTCTGATAAAATGTTGATAATTTCAATCTATGAAGGCAAATGGACAAGGAAAGTATTGATGTTTAAAAGAAAGACCAAAAATATGAAAAGAAGTGCAAACTATACATTGTTGCTTGCTAATCGAGTAATGTGAATTGTCAAGTGAGCATGACCTCACCCAAAATAACAGTGCATAGCACTTATGTCTATCGAAATAGATCGGTGAACTCCATCGGAAAATGCAATGCATCTAATGAGAAGGGCGACCTTACTGATTATCGCCGAAAGTGACAATGCAAGGAGAAAAAGATTGAATGCTTGAAAGGCGAACCAAGGTGGTACTCGGTTATGCGTCGAATGTGAAGGGATGACTCAAATGAGTTTAACAACTGAGGTTCAAACACTTGAAGCTAGACCATGAAAAGGTGAGCTGAAGCATAAGAAGCGATTCACCGAACGAGCTCGGCAAGCCCGACTAATGTCTCAGAATGAAATGCGCATTGGGTTTTCATGCCAAATCTTGAGAAACTATAGGTAGCCCAAAGGAGAGAGAAATTACGGAGTGTTGAGTTTAGAGTTCAAAGTTTAGATCCCAGATTCTATTCTAGAATTGAGAGTTTTGAATTTTAGAGAGAGAAAACACTTAACCTTTGTGAATACACTTTCTAGCTTTTGGGTTCTTTCAACTTTACTCTTGAATTTAATAAATTAAAGTTGAATCCAAAGTGGATTTACTTGTAATTTCTTAATTTCATGCTACCTATGGCTTCTTTCATGGAAGGTATATTTTCTTTACTTTTTATGATGGGTGGCTTAAACCCCAAGATCTAGGGGTGTAATTATGGGGTGGATGTTGATTTATTGTAGTGGGTATTGTGCTATGCTCTATTTTGTTGCTGTTCATACATGAATTTGGGCTAATTAGTATGGGGTTAATTTATGGGTTAAGGCTGGAAACTTAATTTCTACTTTCGATCTCCGGTCGATGCTCGAAAGAGATTGATTGGAGTGGGTAATTAGTCCAATATTAGCAATTGAGGTTGATGTTTATAACTTGCTTGAAAATAGAAGTTATGGGTCAAGTCTATTTGCCCTATTTCTGCATCGAAAGAGAGAATATAGTAAGGTATTGGGTT
This sequence comes from Solanum etuberosum, assembly GCA_029582245.1. Classification (NCBI taxonomy): domain Eukaryota; kingdom Viridiplantae; phylum Streptophyta; class Magnoliopsida; order Solanales; family Solanaceae; genus Solanum; species Solanum etuberosum. The sequence continues at coordinate 20,410 of JAJONR010003380.1, read as the reverse complement.
GTTTAGATTGAAATGTAGATTAGACCGAAAGGAGATTCTATGCATAGATTCTTTGAGATCGAAAGATGATTAGCCTCACTGAAGATAACCTAGCCTATTCATGAATGTTCATCACTATAGAGCAGCATAATTACCCATATGTGATATCCATTTTCAATCCCTGCACCCCTAGATTATTTTTTTATTCTTGAATACTCTGAAATTTTAGTTTAATTGTGATAATTAATAACCAAAACTTTTTATTAAATTGGTGGAATTATCCACCTACTTGTTCTTACTATTACAAATGAGCAATTTTTAAGTTCCTAATTCTCTACGACATACCGTTCCCTTTGGGATTCGATCCCGACTCTTCATTGGATTTTTATTGACAATGACCACTATTTATTTTAATTGGTTTTAGGGAGGACATTGAGCATTATAAAAAAATATGACATTGCTAGGGAATGGTGATTAAGAATTCTAATTGAGAAATAAAATTTTTAATTTTGTTTAGATGTAGTAGATTGTTGTTTCCTGTTGTTGTTGGCTGCTTTACATGTCTTACACAATGAGTGACCATGGAAGTGAGAAGGATAGTCACTATGGTCAAAACTATGATATGGGTGATTTGAATGATATGCATATGAAAATTATTCAATCCACAGGAGCCATCCGGTTACCTCCCACAGCCGGGAGGTTTGTGTTTCATGTAACCAGAACAATGCTACAATTGCTCCAACTAAGAGGAATATTTGGGGGACTAACTTATGAGGATCCCTATGAACACCTTAGGAATTCTGTGGAGGTATGTGTACCATTTGTGTTCTAAAACATCTCTCAAAGAGTCTGTAAGGTTGAGGTTATTCCTTTTCTCTTTGACGGGTGAAGCTTCAAGATGGTTTGCATAATCCCCAAATGATTCCATCATTTCGTGGGATAAATTGATTGATGCTTTCTTGGAGAGATTCTTTCCACCCTCGAAGATGGTTAAACTTCAAACCCAGATCCAAAATTTCTAGCGCACTAGGAGGTGAAACTATACATGAGACTTGGTTAAGGTTCAAGAAACTACTCATGCAATGTCCAACACATGGTGGTCAAGACCATTTCCTGCTACAATACTTCTATTGTAGCCTTGATTCATCAATAAAGGTGTGGCTGATCATTTGGTCCAAGGAGGATTAATGAGACAACCATATGATATGGTTGTGTTTCTACTAGATGATATGACTAAGTTTAACCGAGCATGACATACTAAGGAAGAACAAGTACCTATTCTACATGTGAATATGAGTAAAGAACAGACTGAGGAAGACCATGAACGAGATGAAAACATGGGCAAAATAATGACCCAACTTGATTTGTTGTCCAAATATGTCATGGGAGGTGGACTTAAGTTGGTAAGTACGGTTGGAATCAATAGTGGGCAATGCTGGATGATTCCAAATTTGAGGCCCTATACAATGAAGAAGTTCAATATTTAGGAAACCGAATGAAGGGTTCTCACACCAATTATCAATGACAAGATGGGAATCAAGGTTGGAACAAGGATAAAGATAGTAGTTGAAAAAATTGGCGAGGTGAAAATTAGAGAGATAGGTAGGTTGACAAAGATGGGTATGTGCCTTCCTTTGATCATGAAAGACCAAAAGATCCAGCTGGGCAAGTAGGAAGCCGAAGCGAAGAAATGCTTACAATGATCTTCAACAAGGTCGAAGGGTCTGAAAAAGTATTGAAGGAATTGTAAAATAACTTCTCCACTTTATCCCAAACAGTGACTTCTCGATCAGTGTATATCAAGCAGCTGGAGACCCAATTATGCCAGATCTCCACTCATCTTAATCCAAGGCAAAAGGGAACATTGCCTAGTGACACCATCCCAAATTCCAAGAATGAATTTTGAGAAATTGAGAACTATGTCGTGGCATGACATTAAATAAGACGCTTCTAAGTAGGCAACCCGGGTCTTTACTTTTGTTTTTATTGCTTTCAATAATGTGTGTTGTGATTGCAGGTTGAGAAGAAGTTGAAAGGTTGAAAAGGGGAACGTTCGGCGATGCCAAGACCTAAACAACGATACGCCGAAAGTGTTGAGTGAACTCATTTCGGTCCGCCTTTTGAGCTTGAACATGTGGGAAAGTGTACTAACAATTTCAGTGGTTAGAACTCCAATTGGTGATTCGCCGAAGTGCACTATGAGGTCCACCGCGTCTGCCAAATCAACCTTCAGGTTTTGTGTTCGTTCAGGCATGTTCGATAAGCTTGAGCTCTAATTGTTAATTCACCAAACACGTTCAGTGACGTTAGTTGTGACCTACAAACAGGTCTAATATAACAAGGCCAAGGGTCTTTCAAATTCAAAATTCAAACCCTTTGATATTTTAAAGTTGTTTCCTCTCCTTTCTCTTGCATTGCTTCTTTTGAGTGTTTCCGGGCCTTTTGTGTGTGATTCCAAAGTTTAAGGAGCATTTTTACTTGTATTTTCTATCAACCCAACCCTATTTCCTTAATTTTCTCGACTTGTGCTTCCTTCTAAGGTTGGTTTTTTATTTTTATTGAGAATTCCATGCTTTAAATTGCAACATGGGTGTGGGCTTGAAGACATTAAGTGTTGTTGATTGTTAGATTTCGTTGGGTAGCTTTATTTGTGTGATTTGAATTGTGCCCATGAGTTATTTGAATGTGTGTGCCTACAGAATGCTAATCTTGATTATGTGGGTTGAAATTGAACTGATATTAATATTGGATCTGAGTCTAATTTGACGTGGGTGAAGATTGATTAACCCAGTGTTGACCCAATTACATGATTTTGCGCACTAATAGATACATCGACTACTTTTTAAAGGGCAAATCGTCAATTTGAGCAATACTTAGCAAAATTTTGGGGAAATTTGAGTACCCATTGGTAGATAGGCATATAGGTGGTTGTAATGATGTAGGGAAACTAGTGTTTGTTGTGTATGTTGGTTTTAGCTATAAAAAATAGGCAATGGGTTGAACACTTCCTGTTCGGTAGGATTTTCCTAGCTCACAAAGGAGGTTAGGTGTATCACTGAATAAGCCCCATCTCACCTTGTTTAGCATATATATGAACTTGGGTACTGTCCCATTCGGTGGGCTTGTCTTAGTCTGCTGAACCAACTTGGCGAATTACCGAGTGGGAGGAGACATCTCCTTTGATGCATTTTTTTTGAATTTGCATTGTCATTTTCGGTGGACTTGTCTTAGCCCACCGAAACTGACTCGGCGTATCACCGAGTTGTAATTGACTCTGCCTTTTGTGCTTGAGTCCTAAGATTTTTGCTGCTGTCTAATTAGGCGAGCTCACTGATCCTATTAGGAGATCCGCCTTCCCATAAGGCAAGCCTCAAGATAACAGTTAAATTATGTTGGGAAATTCATTTGATTTCAACTAACCTTTACAAATCCTATATTTGAATGTGTGCTTTGCAGATTATGGCACGAACAAAAGGCAATCAAGTGGTATCATCAGACACGGCATCAGACACAGACTGTCATCCTCCTCTTCCTCTAAAGAGACACAGTGGCATTTCTATAGACGAGCCATTTGAAGCCCCTCGTTGTCAGGAATCCACCACTCTGCAAGCACCTACCCAAGAGAGGGTAAAACCCAAAAAGGGGGTGGTGAGGAAAAGGACAGAGATTCAATCCAAGTTGGTGCAACCCTCCTCTGCACAAACACCTACTCCTAGAGTCTTATCAGTTAATGCTCAAGAGCCCTCAATAGGCTCAAAGCTGCTGGAGAGAAGACTATTCTTAAGGTAAGACGGTTCTCCATAGATGGAGTCATGAGTGATTAGCCAGCTATCTGGGACACCATCCAGTTCCATAAGTTTGAGGGATTCACCAAGCCACGAAACCCCTATATTCCTTCTTGGGTGTGAGAGTTTTACACTGCCTATGATCAGACCCTCCCAAAGAAGTTGAAAGGTACAGTGTGGAAGTCTCCAAGAGAAGTGCAGGTGCGAGGTAAGAAAGTACAATGCAATGCTGGAGGAATTAACACTGCAATGGGGGTACCAACATTCCAGTCAGATCTATATTCACTCTGGATACGTGATGACTTGGAATCTTTGAAAGGGTGGTTGGATCCCTTGATTTATAATTCTTCTCCCTCCTGGTGACTGATGGTTCCTAGATCGAGAACAAGGATTTGAATGTGGTAGCATGATATTAGTTTGGGATTATCAGTAGTATTAGAATGCCCTTGCAAAATGAGAAAATCCTTCTCCATCCCAAGGCAGTCTTGGTGGGTACGATCCTTGATAGGGAGCACATCCATGTGGGTGCAATTATAGCTGATGAGATATTGATGAGGGCCAGGCAGGAGTAGTCCTAGTATTGATTATGAAGTTGTGTAAGAGGGGAATAGTTCCTTATAGGATAGCTATAGATGTGAGGGTCACCCCACCTTCTTCATGCATCATCAGGAGGATTGAGGATGAGTGCTTACGAGATGATGTGGCTCGGAGAAATCCGCCATCACTAGACACAACGCCTGTGGTTGATCCCACCACACTAGCAGCTGAGGCTAGCACACCCGCTCCTTCTGTGGAGCAGGCAGGTATACCATATTTTTCTTATGTGCCTCCTACCCATGCTACTACTTTTTCTGTATCTATTGGTTCTACTGTGAGACCTACCCCCTCTCATATCCCTCGTCAATCCTTAACCTAACTATGATTTATTAGATGGGCAGCCTTGCCTGGTCGGTAGAAGTGAGAGCTATACGGGTTGAGACGGACATGACCAGGATCCTTGATTGGGCTATTGAACCTTATCTCCTTTAAGAGAGAGAGTGAGCACGTGTGAGGGGCTGGTCAAGGGCCATGGTGTGAGGTTTGATAATCTCACTATGAAACTTGAGGTCCAAGAGACGGCAAATTGTAGTGCACTAGACACCATGAGAGAGGAGTTTGCTATCTTTCGAGTGGAGGTGACCCAGTTGCAGTCCACAGACATATCCCTGCTTTGGGGTGAGGTTCCCCTACCAGAAGCACCTGCCTCTATGCTACCCGATATGCCCAGCGATGACCCTATTCCAAGTGTGCAGCCTGAGACAGCTCTGAGTGTTGTCGTTGATGCTGATGATGTTGTTGAGAGGGCCAAGGATGAGTTGGCTGAAAAGAATGATAAACAGGAGTTTCGAAGCGAGTAGCATGGGATTGCAGACTTTGACTGAGATGTAGGTGACCGAGGAGGTCATTCTTCAGGCAATCCAAGAGAGATCCCTTCGGGAGATTTCAATGGTTGGTTCGAGTGGAGTCTCTTCTGACTCCACCATCCTTCCAAGTGTTGAGACAGACACTGATGCCCCAAATGAGTCTTCCCTACTGCCTATGGTGATCCCATTTCTGGACATTGATGCCCCTCTTGAGGCTTTCCCAGCTAAGACTCCATATGAGAGTGCTCTATAGACCTAGCCTTTCAGAGGGACCCTTTTATCTCAGCCTCCAGTAGTTTTATTATTATCGCATTGAGGACGCCGCACTCTATTTTTGGTAGGATGAGGGCCTTTGTGCCAATATTCCTCTTTTTATTGTATTTTGTTATTTGAGTTTTGGATGATTATATTACATTACTTTTGTTTATATTATAGTGCTTCTTTTGGTTGAGTGTGCCTCTTTTAACTATTTCTTTCTCTCTTGATTTTACAACCCCCCATAAGTTTTAAAGATCATGAAATGCTTGAAAGTTTCATTGATAATGATTTGAGAATCGATTGTGTTCAATATCGATGTATTAAATAGTACTCATGATGAGCATGATGTAGAGTGTTGGTGTTGTGAGAATGTGGTTGCACTTTTGAGCGATCTCTTTGAATCTTTTGTTGACTAGCTGTGTTTTGATGTGAGCCTTGTAATGAACATCGCCGGTACACTTTTGATCTTTTTAGGATGTGCTAAATGAGTGTATTTTGAAGTTTCATGTGTGGTGAGTTCCTACTTGAAAGCATGTGTGTGGAGTTCTAGAATTTGTCTTGTTAGTCCAATTGTTTGAATCTTGGTGAATGTGAGGCGTGATCTTGGGCAAAAATTCAAAGAGGAAACCCAAATATCCATAATCTTTTGTGACTAACTAGTGAGGGTCTGCATCCATTTTGGCACCATTTGAGCCTAACCCATTTGTTGGCAAAACCGAAAGAAAGCCTCTTGAACCAAATTATCCCTACCTTCTCACCTAAAATCTTTTTTGAAACATTGTTATGTTTGAATAACCAACTTAGGCCAAAAGCCTAAGTTGGGGTGTAGAAAGAAAGGAGGAATGATAGCCAAGAGAAAGGTAAAGAAAAATGAAATGAGACTCAACTTTGAAGTTTGTTAAAAAAATAAGAACCCCTCCTTATTAAAAAAAAGAGTCATTGTGATGAAAATACATTTGAAAAATGAAAATGAAATGAGAAGTGATTAATTAAAGGGGATCCCATATGAATTGAGTGAAAATTCAAAGTTTGAAGTCTCAAATGACAAAAAAAGAAAAGCACTTGAGAAGAGGTGGAGATGATGGCAACAATACTTTGAAAATGTAAAGTCACCGAGCCAAATTGATCATACCTTAACCCTCAGCACAATTACAATACTAAAAGACCCTTCAAATCTTGCATGAACTAGGTTGTATGGTGATTGAAAATATGGGCAAACCTATAGGACAAAACTTACATGTGTTTCTCTTTTGAGAGGGGGAGAGTTGCATTGATTCCTTATATCTATGTTGATTTTCTTTGTGAGAACATGGAATCCTTCTTGATGTGAGGAAACTTGAATGCATTTATTGAAATATGTTCTTGCATTAGACAAGAAGCTTAAGTAAGCTTGAGCTTATGTTGAAACCAGCTAGTCCTCATTTGAAGCTTTTTTATCATGATGGAGTGTAGCATGTTGTTGAAAGTAGTCTTGATATGGCACTTGCATGTTAGCTTTCAATGAGTACTATTGCAGGCACCCTTATTGAGCTAATTGAGTTCTTGATTTACTTGAGTACAAGCAAAAGTTTAAGTTGGGGGTGTTGATGAGTTGTAGATTTACACTCATTTGAGGCCTATTTAGCTCAAAAATTAGTATCCTCAATGCCTAATTTTGTCCTATTCTGATAAAATGTTGATGATTTGCAGCTATGAAGGCAAATGGACAAGGCAAGGATTGATGATTGAAAGAATGACCAAAAAAGTAAAAAGAAGTCCAAACTATACATTATTGCTCGTCAATTGAGTAAGGTGGATCACCAAGTGAGCACGACCTCACCCAAAATGACAGTGCATAACACTTGTATCTATCAAATTAGATTGGCGAACTCCATTAGAAAAGATGATGCACCGAATGAGAAGGGTGACCTTGTTGATTGTCACCGAAAGTGACAGTGCAAGGAGAAAAAGATTGAATGCTTCAAAGTTAAACCACAGTGGTACTTAGCGATGTGCCGAATGTGAAGGGATGACTCAAACGAGTTCACCCACTGAGGTTCAATTACCTTAAGCCTAGAGCAAGAAAATGCGAGTTGAAGCAAAAGAGATGATTTGCGGAATGAGATCAGCGAGCCCGACTAATGTTGCCGAATGAAATGTGCATTAGGTTTTTGGGGAAATTTTTGGGAAACTACAATAACACCAAAGGAGAGAGAAATTAGGGAGTGCACAGTTCAAAGTTCAGAGTTCAGAGGTTAGATTTAAGATTTTATTTCAGAATTGAGAGTTTTGAATTTTAGAGAAAGAAAAAATACATAACCTTTGTGAAGAAAACTTTCTAGCTTTTAGTGTCTTTCAACTTTGCTCTTGAATTTGATAAATTGAAGTTGAATCCAAAGTGGGTTTACTTGTAAATGCTTAACTTCATGCTACCCATGGCTGGTTTAATGGAAGGTATATTTTCTTTATTTTTCATGATGGGTGGCTAAAACCCTAAGATCTAGGGGTGTAATTATGGGGTTGTGTGTTGATTTAAAGTAGTGGGTATTGTGCTATGCTCTGTTTTGCTGTTGTTCATACATGAATTTAATTTATGGGTTAAGGTTGTAAACTTAATTTCTACTACCTATCTCTGATCGATGCTCGAAAGAGATTCATCGGAGTGGGTAATTTGTCTAATACTAGCAATTTAAGTTTGATGTCTGTAAATTGCTGTAAAATAGAGGTTATGGGTCGGATCTATTTGTCATATTTCTACATCGAAAGAGAGAATAAAGTAAGGTATTGGGTTGTTTAGATTGGCATGTAGATGAGATCGAAAGGAGATTCTATGCATAGATGCTTTGAGATGGAAAGATGATTAGTGTCATTGAAGATGACCAAGCCTATTCATGAATTTTCATCACTATAGAGCAATATATTACCTCGATGTGAGATCAATTACCAATCTCCGCTCCCCTAGATTGCTTTTTAATTCTTGAATTCTATGAAAAAAATTTAATTGTGATAATCAATAACCAAAGCTTTATATTAAATTGGTGGAATAATCCACCCACTTATTCTTACTATTACAAATGAGCAATTTTAAATTCCAAATTTCTTTATAAGAATTCTCTACGACATACCGTTCCCTGTGGAATTTGACACAGACTCTTTGTTGGGTTCTTATTGACAACAACCGATGTCCCTTTTAATAAATTTGAAGGAGGACACTTAAGCGTTATCAAAGTGCTCAAGTCTAAACAACTTAGAAGCCACACAATTCCTTTCATTATCAAGGTTAAGGAGAGGATTATGGTCAGAGAAGGTCCTAGGGAGATGGGGAATGTTTGCATCATAGTATAGGGAGGTCCGACGTCTATTTGCTAAGCCCCGATCTAGTTTCTCTAGTATAATACTTTCTTTCCTATAGTGGTTCGACCATGCATACTTAGGGCCCTTAATACTAAGTCTATAAAATCACATTGGTTCATGAAAGACGAATATTTGTTAGCTCTAGCATAGTTTATAGGTCTGCCTCCCCGCTTTTCGTTTTGGATCATTACTTGGTTGAAATCTCCACACATTAACCATGGCCCCAGATACTGACATTTGAGGTTACAAATATTTTCGTAGAGAATGGTACTATGAGAGGCATTAGTAATAGCATAAATGATACTGAAAAGCCAAGAAATGTTTGCAGTGATTACCTTCACCATGACATGCATCTCTTGGTCTGATTGTCTTTAGTGGGTGACAGCTACAACATTTTCATGCCACAAGAGCACAATTCCCCAAGATATTCCTATTGTTGGTTGTTTAAGCATCCCTTCAAAGAGAAGAATATCCCTAAGCCTTGAGTGATCTTCCATCATGGTTTCCAGAAAAGCAAGCCCTAAGGGATTATAAGTGTTAATAATATCATTAAGATTTCTTATAGCGGTTTAATAAGAAACTCCTATGATGTATCAAATGATGAAGCTATTTGGCCTATTCATCATGGGGATATTGTGCGATGGGTTCTCGTTCACATCCTCCAATTGAGGAATCTCTTTTAGTGTTGGGCTCAACACCACTAGAAATTTTGTTGCTGCTCAATTGATCGGTAGGAGATTGTCCACTGAACATTTGGTCAGTGCCATCAGTTAGTGAAAGATGAACTTCTTGTCTTCCACTTCTAGAAATAGCATAAGGGCCACTTCTCATAGGTTTTCTATTTTGGTGAATGTGCGATCCTCCTCTCTTTCTTCCCTCGCTACTTCCATTCCTACACCTGAGGGACTTGTTGGTGGAAGTTGCCCACCTGAAACTGATCTTGTTGCTGCTGTTACGGGATCATCATTTGAGGTATCCATGGAAAGAGAATCTGGTTTTCCTCCATGTTCTCATAAGGTGTGAAAAAGTCAGATCTGGCCTTGTTGGCGGATTCATTATAGGGTTGAAGTGGGACTACATGTCCCACATCTGCTGCATGGAGTGGAATAGAGATAGAGCCACTGTTGACGCTAGAGGGTTCAGAATGTTGTTCAACCACACATGATTCGTGTAGTTTTCCATTGCCAGCATCACCCCCTCTGTGACTAGTTGTGCTAAAAAGTTGGGATTTTGAAGAATAATCATCACTTCCCTCCCCTCTAAGTCCATTGTAAAGAAAACTATTTGGCCATGCAGAGCTACTTCTATCCAGGAATGAGGGGGTTGGGTCAGTGGTATTACCTAGGTGGAACACACTATTGTGGGGTTTGGAATGAGGGTCTCTGCATCTGGTTGTCGTCCATGCATGGGGTTGTTGGTACTCTCTGAGAAAGAAGTGAAACTTTGCTTCTATTGTGAAGAGGAACTATCACTCTCTCTATTTGGACTATTTGGGATGGGTTCTATATTTAAGGGAGAGGAACTAGGAGAGACCACCTAAAAGATCTATAGTAATGATTGGATATTAGTTTGTTTTGATTGATCGGAATGGGATTGACGGGCTATTAATATTGCTTATAGAAGTCGAACTGTGGATTTGTGTAAGATTTTCTTTCAACACTTGTCGAGAGTCTTTTACCAGGTGTTCCATGCATGTACTCTCATTGGCTGAATTTAGTGTCTGACATGTGTCTCTATTACGGATGGAATTAGTTTGCAAATTTCTATTGGCTTGCCACTTGTTTCTAACTTTAGGGTTCTCAGTTTGGTTTTTTGTGGGTGCCTCGTGTTTTACCCTGATAGGTCTGGAGGAGGGATTTAACTTTTGAATTATCGAATGGGAGTGGGGGTTCTCTTCATCGGGTTGGTTGACCTCTACTGGGTATGCACCTATATTGTCTAGGGAGTTGAACTTGTTGTGGTATAGATCTCATCATTAGTGGCTCAATGAGGCTTTTCCTCCACCTTCTTATTATTCCCCTTTCTTGTACATGCATAGTTTTTGAAATTCAAAAAAATACCTGATTGAAGCTCCAAATGATTACTTGTGGTGACTTTATATTTTCCTTTATCTGGAGTTCTTTCCCAGTACGACGACTTTCCTTTTCATAAAAGTTACCATCTTCCATTCGTTGTAAATCTGTTGTTGGCTTTTGTTGGTGGTGTCCTTGGCCAAGATTGGTGGACAACAGCCCTGTGGGTTCCCAATTTTTCAACATCTTTGGCACAACTGATCTTTTCCTTCGTATTCAATTTATTGTCTGAGGTTCCCAATCTTTATGTGTGATTTCACCGGCTTGTTAAGGGGGACCCCACACATAAACGTCCATACCTACCTCGTAAAGTAGCACTCGTTAAAGCATCTATTTTCAGGAGTTTCCCAATGGAATCTCCTATCTTTTTTAGTATTATAACATTGTAGAACTTAGTTGGGAGTTGAGGAAGCCAGATCCAGATTGCTGATCTTTCCTCAGTTGCTTTAGATTCTACGAAATTCGGGAACCTATCTCTGGACGATGAGGAAGAATCCGGTTATGAACCAGGGTCCCTCACTAATCACTCTGCTTAAATTCTCCTCTTTGGTGAATTTTGCAATTAAATAGTCCGAGGTCAGATCAATGAGTGGGCATGTTATTTTTATCCTCCTCAGTGAAAGTTATTTGGGACAGTTGCTCCGGAAGTGCCTCATTTACTTGTTATAGACAACTTGTCTCTCCGATAATAAATTTTGGGCTCATCTCTACATCGGTATCCACTAGTTCGCTTAATACAATTTCATGGGCAAGCAGGATGGAGTTTCTCACTTAAAATGTAATTACGAGGCTAGTAGGACTTGAACACACAACCTCAAGGAATTTTCACAACACCTTAACCACTCGACTAAACCTTTAACTTTCAAAGTTGTTATAACTTCTCAACTTTATCCTTTATAATTCAAAAGTACATATATTTTCAATTTTTATCTTTATCCACATTTGAATATTTGAGGATTAGAATTTAAAGTAAAATGTGTTTTTTAAATATCATGAAATATTATAAATATTATTATAATTGTATTGATTTTCTCTTTTTTTTTAAAAGAAGAAAAGAGAACACAAATAGGAAAAAAAATGAAATACGCCTAACTTGGACAGTAACTACGTATCCCATGTCCCAATCCCCAAAAACTGAACCTAATTCGTATTAACTACCCCACGTTATTTTTATTCCCTCATTTTTCTCACACACTTACCCTATATACATGAACCTAACTACAAAACTAACAGTATAAGTATTTAGCCATACGAATTGAAATGGAAGAATTGCCTCAAAGAGATATCGTACGAAGTGATACATACAGATAAAACCGTCTTCTACCACTACACTAACACTCACTCTCCATCCGTCATTGTCTAATTATTAACACCATCATTCATTCAACAGCCATGCTTTAAGTGTGTACCTTCAATAAGATCGAAGTCAATAGTGTCAAATTTTAATGACACATGACGCTTTTCACCTCTCCTATTATATAGATTATTATTATTATTACTTTTATTATTATTATTATTATTATTATTATTATTATTATTACTATTACTATTATTACTATTATTATTATTATTATTACGATTACTATTATTATTATTATTATTATTATTAATAATATAATGACTATTATAATAATAATAATAATAATAATACAGCTCCAATTATAAATTCATTTGCAGATATTATCAAAGGTCATGGAATGAAAGATATGATAGGCAAAGGGAAAGCCATTGCTGATGTAGAACCTATTCCGCAGAAAAAGCCGAATCTCGTAGGGGTATTCCTACTATTACCTGGACAGCTAGTGAAATACAAAGGATGAATATTTTAGAGAATTTGCAATTTGCTGTGGTGGGCGAATTCTCCTATAGAGCCCCTGATATTTTTGAATTAAGATCATTGATTCCAAATCAGTGTGGGATAACTGGGGGATGTCAGATTGGATATCTTCGAAATAGACATATTTTAATGAGATTTGATCGTATTGAGGATTATATTAAAATATTGTCTAAAACTTCATATTACATAATTTCAAAGGATGGATTTGCATATCAAATGAGGCCATTTATATATGATGTAAACCTCAAAGCTAGTGAAGAGACGACGAAGGCTACGCCTTGGATCTCTTTCCCTGATTTGTTGCCAACTTTCTTCGTGAAGGAAGTATTGTTCTCACTTGCGTCTGTGGTTGGGAAACCTCTTCAATTAGACCTGGCAACAATAAATAAGACGCGTCCAAGTTGTGGCTAGGGTGAAGGTCCAAATGGATTTGCTTGCTGAAAAACCTGAGTTTGTGCAGATGCAGTTAGAAGATGAGAACAGTCTTGAGAATAAAGTTGTTACAGTGAAAATTCAATATGATTCATTACCAGCTTATTGCAAAAAATGTAAATTACAGGGACATGGTGAAGCAGGGTACTTCATCCAGAGTTGGTGCAGCAATATGATCAAAGACCAAAAGCAATACAACAAGTAAATAACATGCAATTTTACAAAGGAGCTGTAAAGAGCAAATAGAAGCCTGCTAATAGAATTTTTATAAAAAAGCTGGAGAATTAATGAGTAATAAGGTTCAGGGTAGGGAGGGGATCCTCAAAAACTATAATTCTTTTGATGTGCTTTTTCAGCCATTAATAGGAGAAGTTGAGATATTAAAGGATGAAGTAGCAAATCAGATGCTTCAAGGAGGAGATGAGGTTGTAAGGAGTGAGCTTACTCAAGGGCCTGTTCAACCTGAAGGTAAGATGGAGGTAGAAGACATTGAAGATGGGAAAAAAGTGCAATTATTAACCAAAAGGGCAAGGGTCTTACAGTGCAAATGGAAGATACTATGATGATTGATGCAGGGGTCAAAAATGAAGTGAAGTTGGAGATGGTGAGGGTTGAAGAAAATAATGATGGTTTAACTCACCAGCAGATGTCCATCAAGCATATGGAAAATCGTCTGGAAAATGCTTCTTTTCAAATTCCTTTACAAATTTTGGAGCCAAAAGAAGAGTGGTATCAAACTCAACTACAGTGCCCTGTATTGATGAAAAGGGAGGAGGAGGAACATAAAAATCAGGAGCTGGAAGTGGTTTGTTTAAAATCACAGCCTGTTCAAACCTTACATGAGATGGTGTCACACCAAAGGGATGTGGAGGGTCAAGAAAGGGTTAACAGTGGTGAAATAGAAGATAGAGAAGAAAAATATTTTTTGCAGATTGAGAATAAGGTGTTTAAAGAAGCAGGTATTTCACCTTCATCAGCAACAACACTTAAAGGCAAAGGTAAAGGGGAAGTGTTACCTACAAGATCAAATCCTAGGAGGGGGGCTAGGAATGGGTTTAAATGATGATGAAGACATTTTTTTGGAATGTGAGGTCTGTTAGATCTCAAAATTCATTCCATAGAATTCAAATGTTACACAGATTTCACAAGTTTTCTATCATAGCATTGATGGAGCCATTTCAAAATGCTAACTATATACAAAGGTTCAAAAGCAGATTGGGCATGGAGTATGCTAATTATAACTGTAATGGAAAAATTAGGGTGTTCATTAAAGATCATATTCCGGTGGAGGTGATGTCTGATACTGATCAGATGCCGACACTTAGGTTACTTTTCCTGGAAAACAATAATTCTTTGATTGTTTCTATAGTATATGCCAAGTGTGATGCTGAGGAAATGGTACAATTATGGAATGAGATTTACTGTACTAGTAATGCTAATGTCATTATGAGTGAATAGGAGAAGATTGATGGTCTGCCTGTATATCCTAATGAATATGAGGATTTTGCATTTTGTGTAAATTCTTGTGACTTGGTGGATGTCAATTATAAAGGGAGCCCTTTTACATGGTGGAATGGGAGGATTGATAATCAATGTATCTTCAAAAGGATGGATAGGTACATGATGAATCAAGATTGTTTGGGATATTTTGGGATGGTAGAAGTTGAACATTTGGCAAGAACAGGGTCTGATCATGCTCCTTTGTTACTTTCTTGTGGACAGAAGACTAATGCTACTAGAAGACCTTTCAGGTTCCTTAAATTTTGGATGAAAGGTCAGATTTCCAGCAGGTAGTGAAGGACAGTTGGGTTTCAGAAGAGGTTGATGTGTTTATTAATTTGAAACAAAAGCTGAAAAATACCAAAACTGCCTTGTCTAATTGGAGTAGAGTGGCTTTGTTGACATTTTCAAGCAATTATCTATCAGGGAGGAGATTGTAAGGGTGAAGGAGCAATTATTTGAAGCTCCCCCCACTGCAGATAATAGGAGAATTCTACTTTAGGCTCATGCAGAATTGAAAAAATATGTGCATTTTGAAGAAGAGTATTGGAGACAGAAAGCAGGAATTCAATGGTTTAATGAAGGGGAAAAAAATACTAGATTATTTCACAGCTTGGTGAGAGGTAGAAGGAAAAGATTGAGTTTAAACAGAATTCAGAACATGGAAGGAGAATGGGTGGAAGGGGAAGAACATGTGGCAGCAGTTGCTCAGGAGTTTTTCCAGAAGCAATTCACTGGCAACAATATTATGGAGGATGCCCAATATTGAGATATGTTCAGAAATGTGTTACTGATGGTGACAACTGCAAATTAAATGCACACCCTACTAAGGATGAAGTCAAAAAGGCAATGTCTGCACTCAATGGGGACATTGCTAGTGGCCCTGATGGGTTTACTGGTCATTTTTATCAACATTGCTGGGATACTGTTGGTGATGATGTGGTTAATGTGGTTGATGCTTTCTTTACAGGTGTTACTCTTCCTAAGTATATTACACATACTAATTTGGTTTTATTGCCTAAGAAGGATGTTATTCAACCTTTCTCAGACTTGAGGCCAATTAGTCTGAGTAATTTTCTTAACAAAGTAATTTCAAAGGTGATGAATGATAGAATTGGAGTTCTCCTTCCCTCTTTGATTTCACAAAACCAGTCTGGTTTTGTAAAAGGAAGAAGCATAACTGAAAATGTTTTGCTTGCTCAGGAGATTATTTCTGATATTGATAAGAGAGGTAAACCTGCAAATGTGGTGATCAAGCTAGATATACAAAGGCATATGACATAGTGGAGTGGGTTTTTTTTATAAAGGTGCTGGAGAGAATGGGGTTTGATGCTGGTGTTGTGGATAAAGTTTGGAGACTGGTTGCTAACAACTGGTGCTCTATTCTTATAAATGGGTAGGCTTCTGGCTTCTTTCACTCATCTAGGGGGGTGAAGCAAGGGGACCCACTATCCCCTGCTTTGTTCATTCTAACTGCTGAAGCTCTCTCTAGAAGTTTAAATGCTTTGTGCTACAATGAGGTTCACAAGGGTTATGGATTACCAAAATGGAGTTATAACATTAATCATCTTGCTTATGCAGATGATACTATTATTTTTACTTTAGCAGATGGTAAATATTTAGAGTTATTGATGACAACTCTGAGTGATTATGAGAAGCAATCAGGGCAGATGATTAATATACACAAGAGCTCATTCTTTGTCTTTCACAACATAGCAAATGAATTGATTTCTGACATTGCAGTGAAGACAGGTTTCTCTAGAGGGAATTTTCCACTTATGTATTAGGGCTGTCCTATTGGTCATGCCAAGAAGAAAAACATACACTTAGCAGAGTTGATGACAAGCTTCAAGCTTGGAAAGGGAAGTTGTTGTCATTTGGAGGTAAGGCTGTGTTAATTCAAAATGTGTTAAACAACATCCCTATATATCTTTTGTCTTCTATTATTCCTCCAAAGTGTGTTATACATGACGTGCATAGAGTTTTTGCTAGATTCTTTTGGAGGTTTAGGGATGTTGGTAGTAACAAGCACTGGGTGGCTTGGTCAGAATTATGTAAACCCAAGAGGAAGGTGGTTTGGGCGTTAAATCCCTTTTTGATGTATCTAAAGCTTTATTTGCAAAATTATGGTGGATATTTAGAACACAAAAGTCTTTGTGGTCTAATTTTATGTGGAATAAATACTGTAAAAAAGAGAGGCCTCAAATGGTGGAATGGAAACGGGGTTCTTTAACTTGGAAGTATATGCTGGAAGCTAGAGATTTGATTGATCAACATATTTGGTGGGAACCAAAATATGGACATTCAAGTATCTGGTATGATAATTTGTCACAATTAGGGGCACTTCATTACATACTTCCTATTGACTCTTCTAGAAATGTACAATTGGAAGAAGTCAATCAGTGCTTTTTGAATGGAGAGTGGAATTATGATTTGTTGCAAATAAGTTTTGGGGAAGATATCAATAGACATGTAATACAACTTCTTAGGAGTTCTGAGGTTGAGGATCAGTGGGATAAACCTTGGTGGATGCTGAAGGCTGCTGGAAAGTTCACAGTAGGATCTGCTTGGGATTTTCTAAGGGAAAAAAATGAAGCTTTTATGAACTACAAGCATATATGGAATTTAGGAATTCCTTTTAAGGTTTCATTCCTTACTTGGAGAATATGGCAACACAGGCTTCCAATTGGTGAAGTTCTTGTTAGAAATAGAATATGTGATGGGGTGGAGTGTGGCTGATGTAATGATGGAGTTCAGGAGACTCTTGAACATCTATTCATTAGATGTTCAGACACTAATTCATTATGGATATATTTTCTAGGTACAACAGGAGTGGAGGGTCCTTTCATTCATCTGAAAGGCACTGTGTATAAATGGTGGAATGCATAAGGTTCTGCAAAGCTTAAACCTCTGATAATGGTTGTTCCCATGTTTATTTTTTTGGCAAGTATGGAAAAGAAGAAATGCTAAGAAGTTTGGTGGTTCTATGTCTTATCTGAGTATGAGGGGAGGGATATACAATAACTTAATCCTATTGGCTAAGCAGCTATATCCATGGATGCATAACATGCCCAATAATTGGCCTGAAATTGTAAGATTCTTGACTGAATATACTCCTAAGGTAGGCTGTAAAGTGGTTTATTGGAAGCTACCTAAGGAAAATTCTTTTAAGTGCAATACAGATGGGACTTCAAAAGGCAATCCTGGGCCAACTTCTTCTGCTTTATGTGTTAGAGATGATCAAGGCAATCTAGTATATGCTGAAGGAAAAAGGATTGGAGTCAAACAATTTAAAAGCTGAAATAATAGCTATGAGACTAGGGCTGGAATATTGTAGGCTTCACAATTTATTTCCTTTAGTACTGGAAACAGATTCATTAGCTTTCAAAAAGATGGTAGAAGGAGATTGGCACATTCCTTGGGAGGTGACGCTGGAGATAAATAGAATACAAGTTCTTAAGGAAGGATTGGATGTGGCCATTGAACACACATTGAGAGAAGGAAACAAGCTGGCAGATTCTATGGCTAACATTGTGTTTTCTTTTGCAGGTACATAGATCATAAGCTATAATAATTTCCAAGCGTTACCTAGTGAAGCTAAGGCATTATTAAACATGGACAAAAGGCAGATTCCTAATCTAAGGATTACTATGCTACAGAATGAAAGATTTGCACATAATGGATGAAATAATACTAGTGGTACATAAAGCAAAAGCCCAAGACATTACAAACACACGCTGGAATTGAATGCAGATAACAAAAACAGAGACACGCAGCAGAAATAGCACAGAAAAAGCTTGAAGAATACTTGAAGAAGATTAGTGTAGTTTTGTCTTAAAGTTGTAGTCAGTGGTATTAGCTCCTTGTTGAGCTCCACATGTCACAACTAAAGGACGAAACATACGAGGGTCTGAATCAGGTAAGTGCTAACAATGAATAGAGAGTATAAAATCAAGGGAGTGAGGCCACCACCTAACCTGAACAGTCAACTAAATGTCGTTGAGCTGGAGAAGTCTTCGTTTGGGATGATTTCATGATGTTAGTGAGACTAGTTAACGTCTGATATGAAATACACCCATAGCTCGATGTACCAATTTAGTCGTTTCATGTTACCGGTGAAGGCTGATGAAGTTTGTACTAGCAATGTTGATGCACGGAGCCGAATCTAGGGTTAGTATTGGAGAAGAAGACCCGGTCCCCTTTCTCCTTCCTAATTTGTTTATTTTTGTTTCCTAATAGTAGAATAGGTGTTAATTTTGATATGGGACCGGGTCCTTTTTGGTGCTAGTCTTGCTTGTAATTTTGATCCTTTATATATATATCAAATTGGCTTTTGCCCATCCACTTTTAATTGTAATAATAATAATAATAATAATTATTATTATTATTATTATTATTATTATTATTATTATTATTATTGTTATTATTATTATTATTATTGTTATTATTGTTATTAAAATTATTACTATTAGTATTACTATTACTATTACTATTACTATTATGATTATTATTATTACTATAATTATTATTATTTATAAAATTTCCCATCTTCACAATTGCAAGTAGTGTCTATATTTTTATCACTTTCAGAGAAATCAATTAAATCAATCTCAGTTTCAGAATTGGACCCAGAAATATAATCAGAATCTGACCCAGAGGCATATAGCAAACCATAAATTTTTTCATGAAGATCCTCATCTAATTGTAACGACTTAAGCTTTTGAAGCTTACAATTTGGAGCAATATGGCCAAATTTTCCACAATTATAACACTTAATATCAGCGATGTCTCGCTTAGATCTATTTTTAGCAAATCGAGTGGATTTACGATAAGCCATTTTTTCTTCTCGTTCATCAGGTTTATAACGTCTAGATCTCCTTTTCCTATAAGGTTTATCAGGGTTAGAATATCTATTGTGTCTAGATTTCTTATTTCTATCAGACACAGAGGGTCCGGGAACACCGAATTGGGTACAAAAATCTCCTAATTGAGATCTTTCTTTTAGCTTATCCATTTTAAGCTGTCGAGATAACTTTAGTTCATTACACAGATTCAATCCTTCCTGTGTACAAACCCCTATCAATTTTCCATAAGTATAATTACTATACGGGATTTCACCAAAAGTTCCTCTAAGAGTCTTTCTGACTCTTTCAGCAAATAAGGGAGGAAGGCCATCTATAAACTTTGCTTTCCAATGATCAAGTCTGTTTTCGGGTAGTTCCATAACCCGACTCAAAAAGGTATCTTTATACCACCTGAATTCCCCGAGAGTCCTGCATCGAAGACTATTTAGAAGGGTTCAGACAATTTCATGTTGCCCTGTAAATCTACCATTGAAATGTTCAAGAATGGTAACTACCAAAGTATAAACAACATCTTCTCTATTTCTAACTAGAGTCATGCCTAGGTTATCAACCCCTTCATTATTAGCAATAGCATTAATTACTACTGCCTTTTGCTCAACGGACATATAATTATCCCACCAGCCTCTAAGTTGGCCCGTAAAACCTGCAATAATCATCTTACAAATATTTCTATCTGTATTACTAGCACTTCTGTAAATAGTTGCATATCAACATACGATGCACAAGAATGGTCAATTGTCTATCAGTTAAACCATCTAAATTTCATTCATAAATTTCGGAAACACTATAAGACGTATTAGTCTGGTTCCAGTCACGCTCCTCTATTAAAACATCTTGAGGAGTGGGTTGAGGGTAATAAAAAGTTTTCATACGCGGTTTATCAGCATATTTAAACTTTGAAGACTTGCTCATACCTTTAAGTTTATTAAACTCGAAAGAAGTCTGA